>VXCM01000908.1:248777-338464 GCA_014773175.1 Lucifuga dentata
GTGGGGGGGGGTCCTAAAGGTCAAAAAATAATAGCTACATTCCATTTAGCCAGAGCGTTTGTACCGTACTCTGGCATGTTTTTGGTTTAAGCTCACAAATAAGCAGAACTCAGCCACTATTATGTTATTAATTTCAGCTATGCTTTTCCTACTATAATAAATCACAATCTTTGCTGTCTGATATACCTTTAAGCGTTAATATCAATCTAATCAAACTCGTACAAGCTGATGCATTCAGTGCAACACCCCTGCAACATCCTATCTTCGTGAAATGCTTCATTTTGTGGACATTTGTCAGACAGCTGCTGATTCATCTCTATAATATTTCTGAGCATGTACGTTGTGATGGGGTTGTATTGGATTGCATTACAGTTTTTTCTTACATACATTCTATTACATCATTTGTGTAAATGGAGGTGGACAAAGCTTCAGAAACACCTGTCAACATAACGGAAATTCAGCCTCAAAAATGACCGTAGAGTTGAACAAACACTTCTGAAACATTACAGGCTGTACAAAGGCAGGATTTATTGCAGGGCTGTTGAATGGGATCACATTAGATTTATATTGTTGTTCTACACTATTAACCTGTGTAGTATTCACAATATCAATATCTTGATCTTAGTAGAAATGTAAATAAAGATTAGCTTCAGACAATTCAGCAACACTTTGTCCCATTTTCCAAAGGAATACTCACTACAACACCTGTTTCTACTGTTTCTACTGATTGTCTTACCGATTCTATGACTCTGACCATCACGTACATGGCTGATAGCATGGTGATCAACATCTTGATTATTATTCCTTACTAATCCGTAATGTTCTCCTCAGCTTTTGATTGCTTTCTTCAGTCCTTCTTCAGGAAAGGTAAGCACAGGAACAGATCCAAGCAATCAGGATGTAATGAAGGACTACCTACAGGAAGGACAATTCAACACACTAAGTTCTACACACACACACACACACACACATACTGCCCCATTACACAAATGCATGCACAACAGCGCACGTTTCACTCTCCCACCTGTTGACACCTGATGGTAAGACTGTTAAAGAGCTTTACAGTACGAAAATAGAGAAGCTGTAATCTTTTTCTGTTTATCCCTCCTACATGCTTCCACCTTTCATGCAGCCAAGATCAGATGTGCTTTTATATAATTTAACTTTTCTGTCTTGTCTTGAATGGTGATAGGTAGTGTAGATAAGTTATTGATGCCTGTGGTTTCTTAAAAAAAAAAAAAAATCAAGCTGGATTTAGATTTAAAAGAATAAGACTTTAAATACCAGTTCAGATCATTTCACAGCACTGAAGGCAACACTGCAGGCAAATAAAGCAGCAATGTACACGTGGGTCTCTAGGAAAGAGCTGGAAGCTAAAGATGGAGGATGCATGAGAGATACAACATGGGGAGTAGGCTTTCTAGGAATTAAGGAAGTAGCTGGTGTCACTTCTTAGTAATCAGACTTGCATCAAAGAAATCACATGACTACAGGTCTGTCTGGAGCCTCGCTGGTGACCCTGGTGACTGACTGATTGTATGTGGAGTAATGATAATCCTTCTGTCTGTGCATGAAGAATTTGTAGATCAATATCACTTGTTAGCGGTGAGTTCCTTGATGTATGCAATGAACGTATCAGATTACCTTGAAATTATGGGCCTTAATGCTCAATTCTGATTTGTTTTATTCAAATCTGATTTTTTTTGTCTTGAAGGTTTACATTCATGTTTGTAAGTGACACGTATGTGACACTGGTGTGAACACAGTTCTACCCAAAAAGGCAGAAGAACAAAATATGCATAACACACACTTGCACACTGACGTGGATGTGTGAGGATGTGGATGTGTAGATGTGTGCATTTAACAAAAAAGCGTGATCCCCGTGCATTCATGAACAACAACAAAAACACGAACAATAATAGGTGAACTCTGCTTGGCCATTTCTCACACAATTTATTTAAAAACTGCTAGGTTAAAATATGTTCCTCTTATTTAGCTTTAGCTTTGCTTCTCCCTTTATCTAACAAATTTGGAATCTGCTCGTATCTCCACTGACCCCGTGCTGTTGTAGCTGTCCTCCATATTTATTTTTACTGAGGTGCCAGCATTGATTGATGTGCACCAGAGAAGTGAAAAAAACACAACTGTGGTTACACAGCGGTTTCATAGTCAGAGATCAGATATCTATCAAAGCTAGGACGATATATGCAAGTGGCCCAAATCAGATATGAAAAAAAAAAAAAAAAAAAAAAAAAATCAGATCTGGGCCAGTTAAGCCTGTAATGTGAGGATATTGCATCACGCAAAGAACCCAAGCACAAGCCCCTGTGTCAAAGGGCCTTGGCTCAGTGCAACCCTCTCTGAGTCATATGTAAACTAAAAAAAGGCAGAGTTATAACTGAAGCATAACCTGTTTGAGGCATTAAAGAAATGCAGCTAACTCTGCAGCCTCAGGTCTGTCTGAATTAATGAGCCATGTTCATGCTGTTTGAGGAGCAGTGAAAGTCGAGTCATTCTCCACTGATGTTCAAAAATACCAGCAGAGCTTTCAGCATTCTCTATGTTGTGCTCAAAACTTTCACAGTGGGAAGGAAAACATGGAACACATGGAAAGCTGGCGAATACGTCTTTAAACAATGTGACTTTCTGAGTAAGTTGAAGGATGGAGGCAGAGGTCAGATGAGGTCAAAGCAGACCTCATCTCTACAGCGCTGGCCAAATGTATTGTACCTATTGTACAATATTGTAAGTATTGTATTTTTGTGTAAATTTTACCAAAGTACCACCCCAAACACAACAAAATTCATTTTTTGGTGTTTTACAGGTAGTTGAGTATTCATTCAGAATATTCAACTATTCTTTAGACTTAAATTTGGATTTCAGAGTAGGTAATATGACTACAATATTTCTACAAGTACCCTACCTCAAAGAAGATGTTTAACTTACTGTTTGATCTCTTCTAATAATATTAGTATTTTCCTTCAAATTTTAACAATATGTCAAAAGTGTCTTCCTACTTCTTCCTTCTCTAGTAATATTGTTTTTTTTCAGTTGTACTTACTCTAACACACTAAAAAAATAAAAAATAAATTTTGTTTGTTCGGAGTGGTATTTTAACTCAGAAAGAAAAGTTTACACAAAGATACAGGAGGTGGAGTACTTTTAGCCAGCGCTGTAGAGGCCTTTGTGATGAAAGATGGCATATAGTAAATGTAGCCTACATAAAAACATGCAATCCTACAATATGGATTACCTCCAGAAGCAAATAACTGGAGACAATAGAAAGGTTGGAGTCAGTCAACAAGACATTAATTCTTCCACACAGCTGAAAAGCTTTCACACATTGCTGGAACAAGAGCAAACACTGACAGCAAACACAATTATCCTTCATGACAAAGAAACTGAAGAGAAGATGTATATGGAGTAATGCAACGCCCGACTTCGACCTCAGATCTTCAGAAATGGGCGATATTACTGCAGCTGTGACAACATATTTTAAGGGAGAATTCAATATGACAACATATTCTCATCAGCCGTGGGCTCCAGAAACATGCAAAGAAGCTTCCAGATTTATGACGAGCGCTTTGGATTCCGAAGCACTGAAGCACGAGTTTGAGGACAACAACTTCAGAAGTAGAGGCTCGCCATATGGTATTATCCAAGACTACAGAATAATACCTCCAATCTGGTTTACTAGCAGAATTCTGACAGCTACATCATGAAGTATTTTTCGCTGTGACTCATCTCACGCGTCTGTTTTACTGAATAGTCGCAGTAAGCGGTTATCTGCTTGACGTTGACACAAAGCTTTAGCACACAGCAGCACACCGCCAGCAGCAGATTCACATGCCAGCACCACATCTATTTATTTATTTCATTTATTCCATCACATTTTGCAGATCCAGTCAGCACAGGAAGACCAGTGATTTTTAATTTCTGATAATAAGTCACACACAGGGTCCATCAGGATAAACAAAGAAAAGGGGTTGAGAGTATTTGTTCTCTGGCATGTTGCTGGTGTCCTCTGGCAGGATTCATGCTGCCATTTAGAAAACAAGTACAAGCTAAAACACGCATGGGTATGCTCTCACCTGTTTTTGGCTACACATAGAGGTTTTCAACCAAAAAGGAGTCATTTTTATGCTTTGGGGAGCTCCTTTCCAAAATCGAGAAATTATTGCAGACGTTTTTTTCAGCTCTGCCTCCTGTCAGGAATAAGTCAATAGCCCAACATCACATATAAGGATGTAATGTCTCAAAGGGCTTTATAGGCCCATCAACGGTTCAACGGTTCCCAGCCCAGCAAAAAAACTCTCTAAGAAGACAAGGGAAAAACTTGCTAAAAAAAAAAAAAAAAAAAAANAAAAAAAAACAAAAAAAAAACAACCTTATTACATAAGGGGGAAAAAAGAAGAAACCTCAAGAGAGGCAATTCAAAGACAGATTCCCTTTCCTCGAACGGCCAGATGTACAATAGATGGAGAAACAGACAAATTACAAACACAAACACACACACAGAAAAATTTACACAAAAATAAAGGGGATGCAATACTTTTAGCCAGCGCTGTAGAGGACTTTATGATGAAACATGGCATACACTAAATGTAGCCTATATAGAAACATGCAATATGGATTACCTCCACAAGCAAATAACTGGAGACAACAGAAAGGTTGGAGAACCTTAGAAAGGAGAACCTCTCTCTCTCTCTCTCTCTGTCTCTCCCGCTAAGGCTATAGAATCACACAATAAGAGACTGTGACATTTAATGAGGAAGACGTACGGAGCTGTTACACACACACAATCAAGCAATGAAACATTATAGGTAATATAAGCTATGATCCATTAAGAGGATCCAGAAAGTTTGGGGGGGGNGGGGGGGGGGGGTTACTTTGCAGATGAGCCAGCTGAGCACAGTAGACACCACCGGACATCACATGGCAGACCAGCAGCCTCCCAACATCCATATGCGCGCGCGCACACACACACACACACACACACACACACACACACACACACACCACCTGTGGCTCTTCATGGATGCAGCCTAATTACACCACCAAACTTCCCACCAAACTTCTGCATGTATGTACACAGCATCAGTATATAAAGAGCTTGGTTTGTCTATCTGCCTATCTATCCATCTACCTTTGGTCACCATGAATGCAGCAGTTACCATGGATTCCAAAGCTGATCAGATTTGTTTAAAAAGTATCAAAACATTCATAGAAACTCCTCAAACTGCATAATCCACGTCTCTGCTGTCCATCGATATGATCAGTGTGTTTGCTTTGAAAGGGTTCTATGCACACTTTGATGCTTTCTAATGCTGTGTAACTATAATTTTACAGTAAATTTAGCAGACTTTTCACATCACTGCATTGCTTTTATCACCCTTCAGTGAATGATGACACCAAAGCATGAAATAATGATAAACTGTTCAATTTTTGAATTTCTCCTGCATGTCCTTATTCCCACCTTCCTCCAATTCTTCTCGTTATCTCCTATCAATTCTGCTGCATTCCCACTTTTCCTCTTCTTTACTTTATCACTCCATCTTTCATTTCTTTGGTTGATGCTGTTTACTAAAATCAACAATGTTGTTTGTGTTTCAACTAAAAGAACCTTCCCTCTACCCTTATGTCAATCTCTAATCCTCTTAAATCTCTCTCTCTCTCTCTCTCTCTCTCTTTCTCTCCCCCTAAGGCTATAGAATTACACAATAACAGACTGTGACATTTAACGAGAAAGACGTGTGGAGCTGTTACACCCACAAAACACCAGAGACTGGCTGTAATCTAAATAAACTAGACGGTGTAAAACAATTGTACTTGGTCTGACTGTCGCAAGTGGAGCTGGAGCCTTTTTCCCCACATGATTACTTATCTTTTTGTCACTCCATTTCAGGTGTGGGAAAATGTAAAGACTTTCATACAGCAAATAACAAGAATAACAAATAACAAATAACAGCTCAAATAACAGCTTCTGCCATAGACCTTCACCGCATGAACTGATGCTATAAGCTAAGGTGTATGTGTATCCGTGTGTATGTGTGTGACACGAAATGAAACAAATGAAAATGGGGGGAGGGGGCACAGCTTATGAGCATTTGAAGGGTCCCTAATGTTGGTCCCTCTCGTTCTCCTCCCCATTTTCTCTCTGGCTGCTGAGCAAGAGACACCTTCTCCCGCCTGACTCAGATCACTGCAGCTACAACATCAGCTGCTACAAAGCTCTGAATCCGAGATTCAACAGGAGTAAAGGAAAGCAAAGAAGACAAAGGAAGAACAAGAAGATCAGCTGGGGTGCAAGCCTGAGGAGCATCACACAGGGATATTTGCAGTGTATCATATTTTAAACATCAGCACAGGTAAGATACTCTCAATTCACTGTATGCATTGACACAGGCACACATGCATACACACACACAATAGCAACACTTTTTCACAAATGTTCTCCAAACGTTTTTTTTTTTTTTTTTTTTTACCTGTCTTTGTTTCTATAACTGATTAATGACAATTGTGAAATATAAAATCTGCTTTTATTATCTAATTAGTAGTTTGCTTAATCAATTGCTATAATTAAAAGAAAGTCAATGCAGATAATGTGAGATAATGCAAACTAACGCCTCATGGAAAAGGACTAACATCACAGCTGCTACAAAGGTGAGTCACATTAGGCTGAATGACAGACAGCAGTGTTTAAAATTCAGAAAGAATAATAATAATAATAACAATAATAAGCATTTTTTTTTAAATATAATTGACGTTGGTCATTTTAAGTCTCATTGATGGGAACTAATTGAATTGGCATTAGCTCATGTCTTAGATATATTTTAAATCCAGTCTGATACTACGTGATTAATCAGCTTTTGTGTGTTTCAGTATATTTCATGTTTCTATTGTTTTACTTTTATGTTTTATTACTTTATAGCTTTATAATTTTATTATTTCATTGTTTTATCTTTTCTACACTTTGCACTGTTTTGCTGTTGCCTGCTGATGTGTGTGTTTGTTGGCTGCTATCTTGATTCTCTTGCAAAGATGATTTTTGTTCTCAGTGAGATTAATCTGCATAAACAAAGTTTGATGATGGTGTTTGTGGCATTTTCAGACATTATATTTGAACTACATGTTTTGTAGGTTAAAGTAGTTTAGTGCTTCATATGTTACACATAAACACACATACATTAGAATTATGTATTAGTATATGCACAAGATAAATGTAGTAGAGAAATTGTATGAAATTGACCATAATCATGTACGATGAAATACATTTGACACCTTTTATTTTGACTAAAGTTTGTATATTTTACAACATACATAATTTTTCTAGATGTTTTATAGGAAGTCAAGACAGAATAAATTGCGAAACACGGACAGATTACATCAGTAAAATGGTCATAGGCTGAAACTCGCCAGCAGACACATGCAGTGTGTGTGTTTCCCATACACTTATTTGGTGCAGCAAAGTGTGAGTAACTCATTTCATAACTATTGCCACTTGTCTGTTAGGCTGTTTTTCAAATTACATCAAATCAAATTAAGGTGTTACCTGTTTGTAATTTCCTCAAAAGAAAGTGTGCTGCCATAAACAAAACTATCTTTGATTTTTTTCTGTAGAGGGCGAATAAGTTTCTATACAATAACTCATCCAGTAGTGTTGTAAAGTAGACGTGTATGTATGTGTGTGTGTGTGTGTGTGTGTGTGTGTGTGTGTGTGTGTGTGGAAAGGATTACGCCATGTCAGACGAGTTAAATGTAAAACAGTGTCACGTGTTTCTGGAAAAATCATCTGGAAGCCAAACAAGAACAAAAATGGATGTTGTGGAAACAACATGAATATGGAAGCTTTTTGAATTTGAGAGCTATAAGAATTAGTCAAGCTATGATTTTTAATTTTTCCTATGATATATTACACGAATGCACTTTCTCACCATATTGCAGCATCCAGGCTAATTGCTAACATGACCAATTTGAAGCAAAGTTTGAAGTGGTGATTTAGTTAAAAAGTTAACCACCATATTTATTAAGTTTTTCTTAGCTTAAATACAGTAGGCATATGTCCATGTGTTTGAACCTTTTAACACATGCTGGGTTGTTCTTTGGTAGAGCAAATGCTGTTAGAGCAACTCTGACCTCTTAATGAGAGGATCACCACATGATAAGACTCAGCCAGCAGTTGCTAATTCCATTCCATTTAAAAAAAATCTTGACTCAATATGAAATTTTAGAATATTTTTTAATCATCTAGCACTCAGTATGAGGTTTGAATATTCACCTCACATCCATCATTTAACTGGAAACAAGCTAAACTATGAATGTTCCACTGATTGCTGCAATGCAAAGTAAAAACAAAAGTGCAGGCCTCTGAGGAACCAAATACAATGCACTATCTTCCCAGAAAAGAGTTTCCAAACCTTTTTTCTACACTTTTTTTTTTTTCAAAATCCACTACTATGATGACTAAAAATTATAAAATCTTACACCAGTGTTTGATGTATTCATTCAAATACTGACATCTGACAGGCACAAATGAAACCAATAAAAATGAACTGCATAAATAAAAACTCTTAAGAACTTCATCCATAAAAACTGTAAGACCTGTAATATATACTGTAGTTTTGATTTTTTCCAAGGCACATCTGGGCAGCTCAGTTCAAATCTCTGCCTTAGAAGTCACAGCGTCAGAATTGCATATAATCAGCTGATATTTGTTTCATATTTACCAGCCTCTGCCTCAGGCTGTCTATAAATGTCTCAGGAGATATTGCATAATTAAAAATAAGGCTAATATAATAATATGGTCAGTGTAAAAGAAAACAGAGAGCAAAAAAACAAACAAAAAAAAAAAAAAAANAAAAAAAAAAAAAAACAGTAGATATTAATAAAAATATAGAAACAGACACAATGGAAGCAAACAAAGGGATCAGGAGTCCTTCATGTTTTGCATTTTGAGGGTTCTCAATTCTCATCACACCTCAGAAATTAAATGCAGGGCCTGGATTACATTCATAAAGGCCATGGCAACAGCGTTACCAGGCAAGGGAGGGTTCTTCTAAGCTGACAGATAAGGTGGACAGCATGAGACCAAACAGAGTCCAAAAACATATCCCTGCTGTTGAATATGGGCACCTGCATACCAAATTTTAAATTAAAGAGATGATGGAGTCTGCCGTGGAGCGAGGCTCACTCTGAAGTGGAGAGCCGTGCTGAAGCTCTGCTGGTAAGTGAGGGGGGATGAATTTTATATCGAAAAATTTCCAACACTTCCTCCAAAATGATTTCACCAATGCACTATTGAATCACTGATATGAATCCATCTGCTAAACAATTCATCAGCTTGATCTCAGTATTGAACACGAATTTTGAAAAGGTCAGCTTAAAATGTCACTTCTGCCCATTGAATAAATAGGTTTTGATTGGAGCCCAGGTGTCTACATCATCTAAATACGCACAGTATTATGACTGGATATCGATTCTGACCTCCAAATTCAAGTTCGATTTTCAAAGTCCTGATTTGATTAAATGCTGAAAAAAAAAATAAAAAATTATGGTTATGTCTTCTAAATTACGTTATTGTATAAAAAAGTGAAGACATTCTTTCAAAATATATATATTGAAAACTTAATATATTAAAGGAAATCATTCCCAGCTGTCAGGTTCAGCCTAACCTTCTTCATCCTTGGATTAACAAAAAAAAAAAAAACACTAACAAAATTTACAATTTACAAATAAAGTTACATAAACACATCCATATTTGAAAATGTACAACATAAAAATAATAAAACATCACTATATATACACTGGATGAACATATGCAGATAATATGAAACTTAACACAATTTCCCATTGGGCTACATCATGTGTGTGACACCATTTTCATGGACACTGAAGGTTTTCAGTCCCAAAAAAACAACACGCCAGCTTATTTCAGTAATCACAAGACCCTCAGTTGGAAAGAAAGAGTTAATCAGTGAATTTATCTCACAAAGGGTATAGTCAACTTGAAAACCTGCAGCATCTTGGTCCTCCATGAAACTGATTTGACACTCATGCTCTTATCTTGATACACCTGGGAACCAGTTTTAAACACGGATAAGACTGATCTTGACAAGAATATGTCAGAAATGAGGCCAAGCAAAATCAAAAGACAGCAGGAAAAAAATACATTCAGTACATCATTGTTTGCATTGGTTGTTTCCGAGAGTTATTCGTGTGCGGTGGGAATTTCTGAAATCCAGCAATTGAGACTCTAACATCTGGTTATTTAAGTTGCTTTCCAGTCTCAAGGTTTAGACATGAATGCACTATTCTTACAGACCTGGCAGTTGATTTGCACTTTGATTTAGTTTCTATACAGACTTCTGAAAGACACACATTTTTAAAAATAAAAATGTATTTGATTGGATCTACCAAAGAAAAAAAACACAAAATTTGTGGCGAAAACTCAGAGATGTTTTCAGAATAAAAAGAGGTTGAAAGAGAAAGAAAACCTTTGGAAGCTGAACCAGGACTACAGAAGAGTGATTGCAGTGTTTACTACTAAATGCCAAAGATAAAAGCAACTGAGTGGAGAGCAGCTACTCTAGCCTGCCTGAAAACAGAAAACAGAGAGAATTCATGGTCCACAGTTGGCAGATATAGCAAGAAACAACACATTTTCTAACAGTACTGACAAAAATACTGGTTGCTATAGAAGCTTTGAAAATTCATCTCCATCCATTTTGTGCTATTCAGTCAGTAGAATGTTATGACGCCACCGGAAGAGAGGAAAATCACAGTTTGGATATCTTTATTGATTAGGTGTTAAGTCATCAGCCCGTCTGACAGAGTAAACGGAAAGAGACATTAACCCCAACACACTAAGTCTTAAATAATGTTATTTCAAGTTGACAGGCATAGATTGGAAATGTTAGTTTATGATTTCGGTAGTTAAATCACAGTGTAGGCTGCTGACAAAATGAATTAAGTAACTGAATTATGTCATTAAACTGATGGTTACCAATACTGAAGTACTTCATATGTTATGTAATTCCTGCAATGCAATCAAGTGCAGTTTTCCTTGTTTTAGGAATTTTCCTGAAAGCTTCAGTACCTTGATAAAAAAAAAAAAAAGNAAAAAAAAAAAAAAAGTGAGGTAGATCATTGTACTAGTATTAATTCCAGAAAATTCTTCAGTCATGCGATTTGTACTGAAGACAAATGAAATAATCTTGAGGCCTCAGCATGTTCCAAAAGAACGAGGTTGTGCAACATGTTGCTAATGGGTAAAGTGTGTTTACCCATTCTGAATGATTACATTTGAAGGTGGTGCAGCGCCATAGATAGGGGAGGGGTTGTTAACAGGAATTCTGTGTTTTCTGTGTCTCCATAATCTCAACTCAGTCTTATAAATGTGGATGATGGACCCTTTCACTTCTCTCCACGAAGTTACTCATTGTAACTCATTCACTGCACAGGGTTCAACACGAGGACAGTGACAGGAGTCGTTATGTGAAAAGAGACGAGAAGAGAGTTTGAGGGAGAATTTAAAATTTTTCACTTTCACACCTCAACACACCTGGTCAATCACTGCATTAAGTGGGTGTGACTGCAAATTTTTTCTGACTTAGCTCCCCCATTCTATAGTCAGAAAGGCTGTTTCAGACTCAATCCGACAGGTGCCTCGTTTGAAGAATGTAGGGTATTTGGATTTAATAATAGACTAACAGACTGGTTAAGACAGAGATTTGTTTTAGTATTGTGAAATTCATTTACACCTTAATCCTTTTGTGTGGGAGAGAGGAAGATGAAGCACATAAAACTTTGCCCCTACATGCTGAGATACGGTGGTTGTCATGTGGCCAAGTGGATTTATGGGGGGGTGTTTTCTTTTAAATGAAGGAAAAATTATTCCAATTCCTGTAAGATTGCAACAGACTGTCAGGGAAGCTAAATGATACTTTTTGGATGAAAACATGTATTCCAACTGACATATTCACTCTCCTGTGAGACGAACCAGCAACTGGAAGCTTATTGATAGTATCTAGTTTGCAGGGATTTATGATCACCAAGCAAATATATATGTAACAAAACACAAAATGATATTATCTCAATCAAAACTTGTCTGGCCATGTTCTTCCTTATTTTTCAGGTTTATCTGCTGAGAGATGGATATCTTCATGGGTGAGGGGTTCACTGGAACTAGTAACGCCAGCCACGCAGCAGAGCGAGAAAGACTAGAAGGAACCAAAAGTCAGGGATTCAACTACAGTGACTCCCTGGACATGTTTATAGGCATGGAGCTTCTCCTACGTTTCAAGCCTCTCTTCCTGCCACTCTACTGCCTGGTTGTGGTTGTGGCGGGTGTTGGAAACTCCTTCCTGTTGGCCTGCATCTTGGCAGACAAAAAGCTCCACAACGCCACTAACTTTTTTATTGGTAACTTAGCGGCTGGTGACCTGCTGATGTGTCTGAGTTGTGTTCCACTGACGGTGTCTTATGCCTTCGACAGCCACGGCTGGGCTTTTGGAAGACCTCTCTGCTATCTGGTCCCCTTGCTGCAATGTGCCACTGTATTTGCATCAGTTCTTTCCCTCACTGCCATTGCTGTGGACCGCTACATTGTTGTAGGTAGGAGCAGGATTTGATATACTGCCAGTTTATTAGGTACACCTACACAGTTCAATATCCAATAACCCTACAGTAAGTCCTAACAATACACACCTAATTGTATGTACTGTCTGTGTGTATTTTTCTCACAGCTTACCCAGTACAGAGGAGGATCTCAGTGTGGGGCTGTGGGGCAGTGACTTTGGGTGTCTGGATTTTATCGCTGGCCCTGGCTGCCCCTCCGTGTCTCTACACACGCTATTTGGACCTGCGACCCAGTGGCTTTAACCTGGTTGTGTGTGAGGAATTCTGGCCAAATAGCAGCAATCTGCGCTTGCTGTATTCTTGCTTTATTCTCACAGCCTCCTACATGATCCCACTGCTGTCGGTCTGTGTATCCTACTGTGCCATCACTGTCAGTCTAAAACACTATGCAGTACCTGGAGAACCATCCCACAGCCAGCAGCGCTGGAGCCAAAAGAGGAAGAAGACCTTCTCACTATTGGTGGCCTCAGTGCTGGCTTTCGCCCTTTGTTGGCTGCCTCTGCAAGTGAGTTAAAGAGCTGATATTAAATTGAAAACTAAAGCCAAATTTTTGCCAAAAAAGGTGGTACGCTTATCTAACTTTTTCAATGTCATATGAGAAAGATTTTGTTTTAGGAGGCAGGATTGGAAAGGAGATCAAGTTTGCATTTATCTATAGCAATCTACTGGTAAATCATAAACTCCACTGCAAGAAAGTCATAAAGACATCTTAAGTGATCATATGATTATTAACTTGTATGCATCACTGGCAACAGAAACTAATCAAAACAGAAGAGCTTAAACAAAACGGCCTCAACTTTGTGACCTGGACATCATGCGACCTCAACAAACCAGATCTATTCTTTTTAAAGAAATTAATCTGTGGATTTAAAAAGAGATTCCATTGATTCAAACACAAAATCCCAACAAAATATGGTAGACTAAACATATTCTAAGTAGCCGAAGCTAGTAGAGCAGCAATGACCGTAAATGACACAGTTCAGCAAACGAAGTGTTCTATTCTGCAGTAATGTGCGGTGAAATCTTTGCCTGGGTAGGCAGTGACCTATCAGTGTGGCATCTGACTACATTCAATTAACAAAGCAGCCCAAGTTCATATTACGCATGGATAATAAACAANATCTGACTACATTCAATTAACAAAGCAGCCCAAGTTCATATTACGCATGGATAATAAACAATAAACACCTTTGTGTGGGAACAGGTGAGAGACAGAAATAAATCTTGGTGCCAGTGCGCCAATAAGTAGAAAACAGCTTTTTCACTGCTAGAAAATATGCGCAAAAACATACTGACAGCCACACACAATCAGAAACTGGTGACGCTGCACCATGGATAAAGAGAAACAAGAGAAAGAGACCTTTCTGTTTCTTTTCAGTACCAGCACGCCGATAAGTAGAAAACAGCTCATCCACTCCTACAAAATGCACCAAAGCCACACACACGGTGCACCAGTAGCCTAACATCACACAACATACACAAGTGCAATAAAAGCGTTTTTAAAAGTGATACATATTTTTTAAAGGGATAACTTACTTTATTTGTAGATGAAGTCCATGCGCCTATCCCTCAGGACAAAGATGTCAAAGATTTTGTTGTAAAAGTCCTCCTTGTTAGGTCCATTCCTCAGTTTCAAGTGTCTCCTTTTCAATGGAAATACAGTAAGAGCCAAGGACGAAAGTCTGTCTGTTCCATTCTGTTATGGCTGTATGTCTTTATCCGCTTTAGCGCTGAAAAGGTCCTTTTGAAAAGAGTAGGCATGGAAAACAAAAAAGCTTGCTAGTCTGGTTGCAGCCACATAGCTAGTCCTTCTTCTGGTACCACTCTGTTTGAAAAGTTCTTGTAATCTTTTGCCCCTTCCGCTGGGTAAGATCCTGCAGGTCGGGTGTTAGTTTCCCATTAGCGACCACAGCTCTTTTTTTCTTCATAAGACAATGTTGAAAATCTTTTTAAGTAAGAAATAACCATGTTGAACAGCCGCCGTTGGGCTATCAGCCCACTAGCGCGACGCTAGCAGGTGCTACTGGGAAGCCGGCGCGTAGCGTGAGAGAGTGTATATCACGTGACATGAGGCAAGGTCCCTCTCTGCCTCGTCGTTTATCATTCAACAGTGTGAGAACCGACTGCGCATGCGCAAATCTACGTAACCGTTGGCCTTTGCGCTAAGCCCGCAGACAGAGGCACAGACAGCCTCTGCCTCAGCGCCCATGGCGTTGAACGAGGTGCATTCAGGGCCGGCAGTTTTTCGGAGCTAGCGGTTGCAAAAGAAACATATACTTTCAAAACAACTATTCTGACTCATTTTATTGTATGTGTAAGCCTGAGACAAATTATGAATAATGAAATTTTAAAATAAAATTAATAAAATTATGTATATGAAGAAATTATCAATAAATACAACTATCATGCAGTCTCAACATTTCTTTTTGTTTTTGGTGAGTGAGGCACTGCCTACCCTGACTGCATGTCACTGCTATTCTGATACCTTCATCACTGAGGCCTGGAATCTATGATTGCATTTCTTATAGCATGAGCTACAGTTAAGTTGGAAAACAGCAATACTAGCTGTTGTTGGCTTATTTCCTCATCACAAGTGGTGATGTAAATCTGCAGGAGTCTAATGTTTTACTACAAATGAGGCAATCCTGGACTGTTGCACTTTGGCTTTTTTAAATGATAACATGAGGAACAATGAAATGAGTAACAAGAGCTGCTCATGAAAGATTACAACTCATAGCCACAGCACAGATGTTACAGCACATTCTCCCTTATCTCAGAGGTTTTAATGAGCATCAGGCTCTCTCTTGCCTCTTACTTAATCTGTAACTTCAGGGATTAAGTTGTGCACATTATGTGCTGAGGATAATTTACAAGAAACAGAAAAACTAAAGTGTTTCTGTGTTTCAAACATTTTGTCAACCCATATTTATATTGAAAGGTGCTTATCTAAGCTCAAATTATCACATTAACACACCACATAGAGTACACGTTACTGTAAAAACGAAAAAGACACAATCTATCCTGCAACCTGTTGAAGTCGCAGATATCCTGTCAGGGGTTTGAAGGCCTTGGTTTTGTGTGTGTGTGTGTGTGAGAGAGAGAGAGAGAGAGAGAGAGAGAGAGAGAGANTTTTGTGTGTGTGTGTGTGTGAGAGAGAGAGAGAGAGAGAGAGAGAGAGAGAGAGAAAGAAACTTTGTATGTACTTTTACAACTTTGCAAAACCTCTTGATTTCAGGACAGCTTTGTGAAAAGCTTTAAAGAAGCTATACGAGTACAAATTTTAAAGCATTTTAAAACTCACTTGTTTTCATTAAATTTTCCTGAAAAAATATTATCATATTCTAGTTTATATGTATCAGTGTTGTCGATATAGCCAGGTAATTATTTATTTTGTCACTATGTAGGTGCTGAACCTGTTGCTGGACCTGGACCCAGACTTTCACATCATTGGGAAGCGCTACGTAAACATCTTGCAAGTCTGCTGTCACTTGGTGGCTATGAGCTCTGCTTGTTACAACCCTTTTATCTACGCGTCACTGCATAGCAAGGTGCGTATGCACCTGAAAGGCTACCTCTGGCCTTGTCGGGGGAAGATGGTGGAGAGAGCAACAGTCAGGAGCAGATCCTGACGTTCAGGCAAACACATGCATCCATGACACAGATGCTAATATATGATGTGTCCAAAAGAAACGATGAAAACAACTCAACATCCATTTTAAACCCAATCCATGTCCCATTTTAAGACTTGCGATCAAGACATTCGATCATCTCTTGTACAGTGTCACCTAGTGAAAGTGCTGAATAAGACTGGAGTGTAGTTCAATGTTATGAAGACGTTAAACACATGTCTTGGATCCCTCTGTTTGTCTTGGATGGCTAAGCTTCTGCTATGGACACTGTGCAGATCATGCAGCATTGCCAGGGTCAGCGGGGGCATACACACAACCCGAGGCTCAGTGGTGCTGTTGCTGACGTAACTGTTTCTGGGTCTGGAGCCAGTGGCTGGTAACAGTGTGACCCAACAATGAAGTGACCCAACAATAAGCTCTTAGACCAACATAGACCAACAATAAGAGCTGTACAATAAGAGCTATGCGCTGTCTAATTTATCAGTACTCGCTGCTGTATATCTATGCTCCAACATCTTTTTGCAGCCTCAGTCATGTGTTACTTCTGTAATACTGTACATATAGCCTGCTTTGTTTTAGCTTTTTATAAGAAATTCTATTTGTTCTATCTGTCATTCTTGGTTCTATCTAAATTTGCAAGTCATTTGTGATCATGGGTGAGTCAGTCAGCTCATACATATGGTGTGCTCTGATTGTGTAGACATTGTTGAAAAAGATGAACTACTTACAGCAATGGGAAATACGATCTGCAGAGTGTATGTCAGCTTCATGCTTCTATCCACATGCATGTTTTTTATCTGGAAAACAAGACTGACAGTGTTCAACTTAATATTCAGAGCATGAGCAATTAAAGTAACCGCTAACCATTACCATGCTGCCCCCAGGCTAATTGCTTATATGTCAATTGTCACGGTTGCTAAATTTTCCACTGAGTTGCAAATTCTGATTAATGGTCTCTTTGTTTGTCATAACCTGGATATCAAGTCAGTTTCTGAATATAACCTTTGTTAAAGAATCACCAGAGAACTAGCAAATGATAACTTAATTGCATTTAAGCAGCAGTAATTGCATTCATTTAACTTCTTTCTTAACAGCCAGCCTGCTTGTACGCAGACAATCATAGCAGACTGTCTATCAATAAATCAGGCCCACAAAGTGAAAAATGTCAAAACACTATTTGTTCAGTGCAATTGCTGCCAGGACAGGAAACCAAAGTGAAGCTTTTGCTCAAACTATAAAAAACCTCAGATATCCAGCCAGAAATGTTGTTGCCAATTGTCACCCTTTCACAATCAGATTACTCTGCTGTCTGACGCTCAACAGCTAGGCTGCCCTGCCTTTTCTCTCTATGTGAACTTTGACACTGCAGTTAACTCCATCCAATTTGATTTTTGTCCTGATGCACTTTTTTTTTTTAGGTTTGCAAGACTTATCATTGTGTTCTGCAGAGGAAAGGTTAGTTGTTTTAAAAGTGAATTTCACTTGTTTACAATGACCCAGTGACACAATGTCAATCATTAGAACGTGGTTAAAAGGTGAAGTGAGATGACCAGCTTTTTCAATGCTTGTTTGTGAGGAAAGAAGTGCAAGTTTGACAGTCTTATTTTGGTAAATTATTTCTGTTTCGCAATGACTCAGAAAAGAGGTAAATATTATAAGGTTAAAGGAATAGTTCAATGAATTCAATGACCAATGAGGAAACATTGTGATGACAGTATATATCCCCTCATGTTAGTCACTGGTGAAGTTTGTATATCAGTATGACTGAGTTTCACAACCTTCTTCAAAACAACTTTAGTGTCAGGGTCAACAAAGACCAAAAAAAAAAAAAAAAAAAAAAAAATTGCTCCACTCATATAATATAAATCAAGTGATCTTACATTATTGCTATAAAAGTCCAATATTGCTACATTATAAGAATGTAATATTTTGTAATATTCTTCTGCTCCTCGCCAGTCATCTCCAGTAACAACCAGATGCTGCCTAAAGCTGTTACTTGAACATTACAAAAATAAGTTTGTACAAATAGGAAACCAAATTTGTTCATGATACCTAAGGTGCCAATATTTGGAAACCTTAACGACAAAGCTGTACGAGATTACCTGCTTTATATTTCAGTACACTGATATACAAACTTTAGTTGACTGACATGAGAGTGACTGAATCCTGACAAAGATCTTCCTCATGTAGAATAAGGCTTTAGAGTTGCCTCTTCCACTTGTTTAATCATCCATTATATCACATTATTACCTCAAAAAATACTGCAGGAAATAACTTTTTAATGACTGGAACCATGACTGATATTAGGTACAATGTATACCCATTCTGAATAATGAAGAACACCTGATCCTTCTAAGCACTGAACAAAAATATATTACTTTCCCATCAAATAAGTAATAAGTACATCTATATTTGTTTAAAATTTGTAAATCTGTTTCTGTAAATATAAATATGACTGACATTGGTACACATGAGTTAATGCCTATGTGTTAATGTCTCTGTTTATTTACGTAAAGGCAAAATGAAAGAATATTAGATATTGCACATAATCACAAATAGTGTGTTTGAATGCACAAGTAAGCACAAAAACGCACACTACAAAGACACAGGAAACTACAATGACAACAGGAGAATTATTTACGCAGGTGTAAAAGTCTGATTTGAGTTCTGATTTCCTGTTTGTGAATTAAATGTGTGACAAAATGTTCTGTCTGTCAATTTATAACTAAGCAAATGAACAATGTAATAACAACATATATCCAGGCATGAACTTCCTGCATGCACAGGCACAGAAACATATATGTAGACATGTTAAACATAAGGCTTTACCATTGCTTATTAATGTTTTGCAAAGGTTGGGAATGGATTATGGTGCATTCACAAGCTAACACCTGATTAGTGAAGTCATTTCCTGAAAACCTTTACATCTACACTTGCATAATGTGCATGAATGCACAAGCAAGCACAAAAACGCACAGAAATGGTTCAGAAATGCATTACTTCTTAGCCAAGCGCTCAAATTAATTCAAGCACTAAATTGAATTTAAATTTTTAGGATTTCCTGTGAAAAAAAAAAAATCAAATAGAGAGCAGCAGAGGTGTATGCAATGGAAATATTAATAACTGATGGGGAGATTGTTATTATGATAGAAGAATTAGTATTGTACAGTAGATTAGAAAACATTTCCTGTTGAGCAGTGTTTGTACAGTATGTCACAATTCTTAACCGAACGCTCAGATGCACTCAGCATGTGTCTGAGTCAGAACGTCTGAGTCAGAACAGCTAATCAATAAATTCATATTGGTTTCCCAAGGAGTCTGCTTAAAAGCTGAGTGTAAGAGAATGGACCTGTAACATCCAGGGCTTAATACTGAGACATGATGGCCTGCAGCTTGATATTTTAAACATCACTGCATTTTAAAATTAGAAAATAATCAAATTGCTTTTTCAAGTAGTACTTTTTCAGATGGCCTCAGGATTTCACTGGTGCGAGTGTTTCAAGCTTTCTGCAGGAACTTTTCATGTAATTTTATGAATCAGTTTTTCTCTTATTTTTTCACATCTGTCTCCAGAACTGGACTGGCCAGCATATAGTATTTATTTAAATATTTACAGTAACACTGAGCAGCAATGCGCTACATACACTAAAATCAGCATTCGAAAGTTCTAATGTGCAAGTCTGCAAGTCTCAGGATTTCATGCCAAGTACCAGTTGGTGATGTATTGACATGCTGCAAAGAGCACTACTGAGCACTATTGATGCATGAGAGAGTTGCTGTGTGAATAATGAACAAATGCCTGCACAACAATAACAACCTTTATGTTGACAGTTCACTTCCTCCTTTCTACTCTTTCTCTCCCTCTGTCTATCTTAGGTTGTCTGTTGCAGATTTACAGTAAGTATATTCTATTTCTATATTATCCTGACAGATTTTCATGCATTATGGTTAATATAAGGCAATATTTCAGCAAATATTTTAACACAAATTAAAATATAAATATCTCTCTCTCTCTCTCTCTCTCTCTCTCTCTCTCTCTCTCACAGTATGAGCACAACATAAAACAAGTTACTGACACCCGCCCATGGTACACAGTTGCGACAAAAGGGAATAATTCAAACAAAAATTGAATTCTTAATTAAAAGAGAATCATATTTACAGCGTTTCTTAATGAAGCCTGTTTTATTTATGAATAATCTGCTACAATAATAGAATTTCCATAGTTTTGCTGAATTTTCCAGTGACATCTGCCAAACTACCATGGGGTGCTTCAGCTGCCACTGACGGTAATCGTACCATAGTATGAGAACTCCTGTATTTACAAGCCTGCATCAATGTTTGCATAAATGTTTACCTTGATCTTGATTAAATATGGTTCACTGACACTGAAACATGGTCATGCAACACAATGGATGCTCTTTGTCATGCTATACAGATGTACATACACTTTTAGTTGAACCAAGGTCAGCAATCACAATCACAGTATCCATATATATGGATTTGATGGAGAACACAAGAGCTCTTCAACCCCAGCAGTGTCCATCTACAGCCAGAAGTGGCTGCCACTGAAGAACCCTTTCATGGAAGAGCAGAATCCAAGACAGTCCATAACAATCCACTTACAGAGCTCCTCTGTACTAAGCAGGAAATGAGAACAAAATAAAGGCTATCAAATGATGTTTGATTGTACATGAAGGTTTGATGATAGCATGTAAGCAATGCTCTGAGGATCAAGACATGAGAGAGTAATCATGCATATGAATACATGAGATGGAATAACTAAGTACATTGACTTAGTTATTGCATTTGGTTAAGTCTTGTACTTTTTACTCACTATGATGAATGGATGGCTGTAGATTGTAATTATTGTCCATATTAAAACTTTAAATTCAATGTGAGAGAAACTCATAAAATATTGCTGTTGTTGAGAAAAAAAAAACACGTCCTACAAATTTTTGACATTATCTTAATACTTTTAGAACGGAAAAGAGGCCAGAGAATCTATTCAAGTATATAATTTTCCAAATTACCTGAAAGCATGAAAAATCTAAATTGGGTGAAAATAAAATTGCAGTTTTGGGGGTGAAATATGTTGCATCTTCAATTTTAAGGTTTTTATTATTTCATTCCAAAAATTTTTATTATTTCTTTCCAAATTCTCAAAATTGGAGATGTGAGAGTTTGCATTGTCAAATGAATACCTCATATCTTCACTTGGGGAACAGCCATTATTGATGTATTTTTAACATGTACTGTATGAGATACATGTTAATGTATCAATAATAACTCTGATAGTGACTTTTCTTCACAATAACTACTAATTCAATACAGTACATTTTATTTTTATTTTATTTGCATTGAGTTAAGTAAAATTTGGAACTCCGACTCGGGACAATTAGTAGATGATTTTTCCATTATGGCGTTCACTTAAGTCAAATTATTTAAGTACTTATTCCACCACTGCTGTATATGCACATATACGCACATATACACACAAACACACACATGCACACAGAGACGTGCACCCACATACAGTATATACTGTATATCTTACTTTTTATATTAAATTTGTGTTACGATTTGCTCTGCTACATGCAGGCAGAGCACAGTCCTGCTGTGCCTGTGTGCTTGTATGTCTCCTCCAACACAGTCTCACTTCCTCCTGGACTCCATTACTGACCAGCACGTAAAGTACAGGGTCCACCACACAGTTCAGACTAGACAGAGCCAGTGTGCATGAGAAGTAGAAGTGAGTAGTTTGTTCGAACCTGCAATAACTTCCAAGAGCATCGGTATTGTCACTGCTGTAGAAAGCTAGTGAACGTGCTAGCAGCAGAAGGTGGTACGGAGCAAAACAAATGGAGAAGATACCAATCACCCCAAAGGAGAGCAGGCGGACTTTTCTCTTAGCTTGGCTACTTAGACCAGGACTCTGGCCCACGGTGGCCAAAACCTTCCAATAGCTTATCCCCAACACCAGCAGGGGCAGCAGAAAGCCAATGCCCACTCTCACCAGATTGAACAAGGCCACGGGCCTCTGCATGGGGTATGTCTCATAGCAACGGTCACTGTTGTTTTTGTCATCATGGGCATCTGCGAGATTGTCATAAACCAGCACCATGATGTGCAACGCCACCACCACAACATAAACACAGATGCACTGGGCCCAGGTGCAACGTGAGCTGCGGTGAATTTTGGAGCGCAGTGGGAAAGTGACCACCAGGCAGCGGTCCACCGAGATACAGCAGAGTAAGAAAATGCTGCTGTACATGTTGGAGTAGTAGATGAAGCCAACTATGCTGCAAGACGTAGCACCCAGCTTCCACTGGTGGTCCTGGTGGTAATAATTGATCCAAAGGGGAATAGTGAAGAGGAAAAGCAAGTCAGAGAGGGACAGGTTGAGGAGAAAGATGCCCAGAACATTTTGTTTCCGTACTTGTTGTAAGATGGGGCCCAGGGTGAGGACATTAAAGATCAAACCAAAGATAAATGCCATAATGTACACGGCCATCAGGAAGTCGCTGATGGAGCTCTTGCCAATTTTCACACATATTGGAGTCAAGTTTGCAGTTGGTACTTGGGAGTTTGTAGCTGGTGTGGCTGTGAAGTTCATCATCATCCCAGATCTGTTTGTCACTTTCTCAAGTAAATCACCTGTAAGAACAGGAAAAAAAAAACAGTTTTATATCACCAGTGTGTATCAGGTGACACAGATGAAATGAACTTACTCCTCAGATAGCATAAAACTCTTAGTGCAGCCTTGTACTTTTTGCATCCCGCTTCCTATTTCGTGGCTCAGTGAGCTCAGGTGATAAAATAATTTGGTTCTCCTCTCAGATATTTTAAATGAGAAATAGTTTGAATCAACATAGGGATTTGGGTAGCAAGTTTTTCCTCCTCTAGAGATGGTCAAGGCTTAGTCATTCTCCCAAATGATAAAAGTTTGCACCAACGGTTCCAACAGGACTAGAAATTGCTAAATTCTCTGCTTATTGCCTGAACTGCACTGTACGGAGAAACCACTTCATACATTTTTCCTCTAAATGTCTGAGTTTTATGAAAGCTGAGATCAACAGGGAACTAATGCATGATGTTAATGCTGCTTTTGCTTTTGTTAGATTGTCTATAAAATGGTTGCACTTATTGCCCTGCATGTCTAAATCTGAGTGGCAGGCAGGGCATTTGCATTTTACTGCACTTAATATAACCAAAGATTAATTTATGTGTGCGATAATATATCATGATTCTGTGAGGACATAACAACCCAGTCAGACATAATCAGTTAATATTAACTGAAATGTATTCTTACACAAACTCAGTGACGTGTGTTTAATACATTATTTAACAGCCATTATAAGAACAGGATGAATCGGAAATGTCACCCATACAACTAAGATTTAAATGTTTACCGAAGTATGGCTTGGAGAATTAATGTAAAATTCATGTGTTCATGAATTTATCAGATTAATTTCATTGTTGATTCACACTGTAGATGCACGGTCAGACAATTCATCACACAGCTGTGGATGTGATTCCTGTTTGTTAATCCAGAATATTAGTCTGTTTCACTTCCACTTTAAACAGCAGCACATATCTCCTGAAAGCAACAGACTGATAACGCAGCTAAATATCATCAAAAGATTTTGTGCAGTGGGTAATAATACTGTAAATCAACCTTTTTTTTAAAGTTTTTTTTATGTGCAGATTTTAGTTAGGTAATTTCAATTCTGAGTTTTCAGCATGAGGAAATCAAATCTGTGCTCTGTATTTCTGTGGCTATTTTTCTCTCAAGCTCAGTGGGAATATTTGAGATTTGATTCTTTTTATGTGTTTTCCTGTTGCATCGGCTAAGCCTTGGTCTGTTTATAGGCATAAGGAGCACATAATGCCATTATCGACTGGGCAGAAATGGGCTGTCCCATCCAAACTCAATAATGGAAGCCATTTAGACTCAGGCCAGCATACAGCATAATGCATTAAGTGTGCCTGTGCGTGTGTGTGTGTGTGTGTGTGTGTGTGTGTGTGTGTGTGTGTGTGTGTGTGTGTCCATTGATTTACCATGGGTGTAAATCAATGGATTTTTCATACAGTTTTAATGTGGGTTGGAAAACTACAGCAAGAGTTGTAAGGGAAAATTCTGTTCATAAATCAGATACATTTTTTGAAATTATTCAAATTTAGTCATCAGTCTGGCTGCTCTGACTAAACACAACCTGGTCTTCCCCTCTTACTAACAATAGCTGTACCTACGAATAGTCTGGGCTATTAAAGTCTTATTCTTCTGCCTCTACTTTTGACATTTAATGTCCTTTTTTTCTCCCACCTGAGATTTCAACTTATTTACATATTCATTTGACATTTAGCCAAGTACATACAAGCTGCTGGCTCACGCCTTTAGTCCTTTCATACATCTGAGCCAACTATGTATTTGTTAATGTTATGAAGCCAGAGTGAGCCGGGCTGTTATTACAGCCCTGTCACCAATAATGTTTCAGCAATCAAAGCAAAATCAACCATTTCTCTCAAGAGGAAAAGTGCCGTGTGAAAAATATTTTCCACACAAAATTAAATTATGCTTCATTTTTTGAATGTTTTACAGTTCACCTCCCTAATATCGGAGGCATTATTTGTTTTCTTGCACATTTCTATGATTTCCACAAATTCTGACTGCTGCATTATTTTTCTTGTTGTGGTGACCACCAGTGGGGGTAATGCTGAAAACATTCAATCCTGCTGAGAATTAGCCGAGACATCTCTAGCTTATGTCTGCATCACTGACTCACTTAGCCTCCAGTGAGCTGTCTTTGCCTTGACAGCATAAAGAAAAGCCAAAAAAGAAAGTATGGTTTTAAAGTAAATTCATATTTTTTCAGCAAAACATTACAAATACTTAAAAAAATTTAAGCTTTCTGAATGATATGTTTGCTTTTCAGACTTCTTTAAGGCTTCTTTTTAAGACATCCTTAAACCAGTCTTGATATGTCCTCACCTGCTGTTTCTGGCAAGATGTGTGCCTCGAAGATAAATGATGGCCGTCCAGTGGGTTAAGATCATCAGGCACATTCCATTCTTACAGAGATCAGCCCAGGATGGTCAGAGGATGAGCTTCAGAAGAGCCTCTTCAGAGCTGTTGTCTTGCAGCCACTTCTCTACACTTCCTCATGTTACCCTCAAATGATTAGGTCACAAGATAAATATTTACACAAATATCAAACAACTACTACAACTACTGTTTGCAACGGGGGGTTTTTCTCAGAGTTTTGCTTCGGTTGAGACGACTTGCTGATAAGAACCACAACTGAAATGTCAGCTACCCAGAAAAAAAAAAAAAAAAAAANAAAAAAAAAAAAAAAAAACAGCGGAGAGAAGAGATGAAATGAAGTACAAAAGGGGAAGACACATGTAGGAGGGAGGCTTGGTTTTGCACACGTGCATGGAAGAAACAGACGTTCAGGGGTGGGGAGAAAGCAGCGATGGAACAGATATGATGCAGATGTTATTAGTACTGACAGTCATGCATCTTAATACTTTCACAATGTCAGCACTTGACTGCTTTTTAGAAAGCTGAAACTCTATGGGCAGAGAACCAGAAAACAGTCAAACCACAGAGCTGATTTCTCAGCTTTAGAGTTTCACATTGGTATGTATTTTCTCATACAAATACACCTGAATCAAAACTCCCCAGACTCCTGTTTGAAAAGTCACTTTTTCTCTCTCTCCTCGTCAACTTTCTGCCACGGTCTAAATTACTCTGACACTGAGACCAATCACCTATGCCTCAAGAAGACTGAAAGAAGAGGTCATGCTACACTCATTTGGCTGCTGAGGTGGTTAAGAAGTAGCTGAGACTGATTCGCATGTAGTAAGAGTTGTACCACTGTTACCACTGTTCCAGGCAGTGGTATGCAGGACCTGGTTATCAGAAGCAGTATTTTCACAAGAGCTGCACTGTGTCAGTTAGTATCCAAGGCTCTTTTAATGTTTACAAAAGGAATCTGAGAATAAGGCTTGCAGCCATTATTCACTCACGTTAATGTGCTGGGTAAACATTTGCACCAGCTGTGGATGTTGTACATTTTCCTATTAGCAAGAATACCTGTGACTGGATCTTCTGCTGCTCTAAGATAGACATCAGACAGAGTGAATAAAGACACTTAAAAATAGGAAATGCTTAAAATTTCCCCTTAAACACTTTAAACATAGTAAGGACTTTTACCTTGCTTTACCCGTCCTAAGCGTGAAGGCCGGGTTTCTCAGAATCTGGGCCTGTCCTGGCTTATATCATGATGAATGGCTGCATCTTAATATTATTTACAGTATGTATCCTGTTAAGGAATTTCCAGGAACTAAAATGGCTGATGACTAAATTTGGAAAAATGCAAAAGATGGATGTTAGGTATTCGTTTGTGTGTACTTATGGTTATGCATGAATGTTATTACTTAACTTTATAGTTCAGTTTAGAGAACCAATTAGACATTAGAAAGTGACAAACTGACAGGTGAGTTTGTCACAGATAAAAGCTTTTTTTTCCCTCAGAAAAAGTACAGACAGATAGACAGATACAATTCTTTCTGTGCTTGAAGCAACTTACACAATTACATGAAAAACATGATAGCATCACATAAAACACACACATCATAAACAGTGTACCATAATACAAAACGTTCACAATTCTTCGTACCAAAAAAAAAAGAAAAAACGCAATTATCATTACACTATTCAGTGGTCCCAAGGGGATTACGAGGCTCTAGTAGGTGATTGTACTCACCTGCTCACTCGATCCCCTACCCACTACTTTGGTTAAAGCCTGCCTGCCCTCACTCGCCCCGACCATAATGACCATAATCAATTCTTCTCTGTCTTCTGCTACTGTTTCATTAAAAATCACATCTGTCCACCTATCCTTAAAAAAACATAGTGCAGATTCCTATGCCCTAAATAATTTCCGGCCCATCTCCAATCTTCCATTTATCAAAATTCTTGAACGGATGTAGCATCTCAACTTCAGGCCCACTTACACAGCAACAATCTCTTTGAGGCTATTCTGGTTTCTGTCCAAAGCATAGCACTGGAACAGCCCTTGTTAAAATCACTGACAACCTCCATCTTGCAGCAGACTCTGGCCTATTGACCATTCTCATCCTCCTTGGCCTCAGCGCTGCCTTCGATACTATTTCACACTCACTCTTACAATAACGCTTCGCCTACATTAGGGTTAACGGCACTGCTCTTCTCTGGTTCTCATCCTACCTCACCAACCACAAACAGTTTGTTCAGTTAGGGAATGTCCACTCAGAACCTGTCCCTCCTACCCAGGGTGTTCCTCAGGGGTCAGTGTTGGGGCCACTACCATCATCTACCTCCTTCTCCTTGTACACATCCTCCGTCATCATGGAATTCTATTTCACTGCTATGCCGATGACACCCAAATGTGTATTTCCACCAAGCACAACATTTCCCTTTCTCCTTTTGCCCTCACCAGCTGTCTCAAAGACATAAAAACCTGGATGTCCAATAATTTCCTCAAACTCAACAGCAATAAAAGCGAGGTTCTCCTCATTTGTTCAAAATCTACATTAATCAAAGCAACCCTCCTCCCCCTTCACCATTTCCATCGATGACTGTCCAGTTCGAATCTCCTCGCAGATAAAAAGTCTTGGCATCATATTCGACAGCACACTTTCATTCATCCCTCAGATCAACAATATCTCCCGTCCCATATGGTCTTTTTTCACCTTTGGAACATCGTAAGACTCCGCCCATCCCTCTCTCAGTGCAGCACCCAAGGTATTCACGCCCTGGTCACCTCCCGTATCGACTGCTGCACTGCCATTCTCTCTGGTCTTCCCAATAAACTTCTTCATCGGCTCCAAATCATACAGAACTCTGCTGCCAGGATCATCACCCGCACCAAATCATCCGACCACATCACCCCCACCCTCATCCAGCTTCACTGGCTTCCTGTTCTACAACGAATTAACAACAAAATTGTACTGCTGACTTTCAAAGCCCTCCATAATCTGGCCCCTCCATACCTCTCTGATCTCCTCCATACTTACACCCCCTCCCATTCTCTGCAATCCTCCTCAGCTGTCCTAGTTTCAGTTCTAGCTTTAGACTCAGCACCATGGATGCCAGATCTTTCAGCTGCTCTGCACCCAGACTCTGGAACTCACTTCCACTACACATCTGTCAGCTGGACTCCATCACAACACTTTAAATAGCAAAGTAAAACATACCTTTTCAAACTAGCCTATGCTCACTAAATTATATGTATTTTATTATCCTGTACTGTTTTGTTTTAAATGTTTTTGATTTTGCTGTTTTTGATTTTACTGTAAGGTGTGTCCTTGAGTGCCATTATTATATATTCCACTTCTGCTTTGAGCACAGCAAAAACTGTTTAAACATTAATGACTTTACAAGGAACTCAGAAAATTGTAGCATTTGTGCAGTAACAGTTCATTTACTACACATGGATCTGAGTTTTGGTGTTATCATTTTACTTACTTCTAAATACTCGCAAAGATAATGTAATGTTTCAGCCCTTTATGTTACATTGTGAGCCAACAGCAACTACACAACAGCAGCATAAAACTATATGGCAATTATTACATCTTCCTTAGGATGTTGCAAGCAAGTAGCTGCTATTCTAAGCCTCTCTGTGTTCTATATGCGTTTGAGTGCCTGTACTAGGGGGATTAACTGACCAAATTAAAATTCCCTTCTTCTTCTGTTTATGCACGTTGGCTTTACACCTGGCAAACAGAATTGCTCTGAAATTGTCTTTAATTTAAAATGTTTTTATATACATTTGACATTTTTTTTCATAATGCATTATGCCTGAGTGCATATGGAAAAATGGAGCAGCTGAAATAGGTTTTTAATGGATATAATTATCAAACTAAAGGTTATTTTTCTGCAATCAGAATGGTTGATGAGCAGAAGGTGCAATCAGAATTAATTATGTCTATTTGCAAACAAAAACTGCAAACAGACAGAAAGACAGATAAAGTCAGATAAAGAGACACTATTCATTTAGTCTTGGTTGGCATCCTCTTGAGCACACATCCATTTAAAGTTTGATTAAAATAATTTTTTTCAGAATAGCCTTTATTGAAAGAGATCACTTTTCCACAAATCTAAATTAAATTTCTTCTGCCGAGTAAAATCAAATGGATTAAGATGTGTGTCTTCTCAACCCAATCAGAGCTACAGTATTTAACAACAAACTCCACCGAAGACAAAAAGAAATGAGCACTGGGAGGTCTCAGAGGTTTAGATGAGAAAACACTTCCTGCGGAAAAAAAGTAATCAGTAGTTCTTTATGTGTGAGTTTCATGCTGGCAGCTTTGATAATTTAACACAACTTCAATGTTGCTGAAGTAGTTCAGTGTTGTTGAGTTCATCCAGAATGTGTACAAGACAGGTAATAGGTTTGTTCTATGAAAACACTAATCTGAATGAATGCATTTGTTTCTATAAAAATGCTGCAGTCCTTAGTAAATATTCATTTAACAGTCTGTAATAATCCATTACATCTATACAGTAGTTTTATCAAAGAAGCATTCAAGGTATTCAGTAAGAAACTGAATGCTGAACTCATTCTCCTCAAGCGGCGTCATGCACCTGACAAACCTGAGCCTAATACATTCAATTTTCATACATGTTACGCTACTGACAACTATTTTAAAACCATATTTCAGCTTTCCTGATATTTTGCAAAACCTCTTAATCTTTCATAATCAAATATTCAAGCGACACACCCCCCTTAAAAATCGATGTTTTGCGTGCTAAAAGTTACGCAGCATTATGAAGTCACGGTCATTAAAATTTTTCAATAAACGCAGGTCTTCTTTTGGGACTATATTCCCCGGTGGAGACATACATTCACTCCCTTTTTTTTTTTTGTGCTTAAATGCTAAAATTACAAAACTGTGAAAAAAAATCTGAATTACACATCTTGTTCACGATAATGGATTATCTATCCCAAGAATGTTTCAAATATCAACAAGTTGATTTTAATAGCGTACCAGAATGAACTGAAACCAATGGTGGTTTGGATTTTTTTTTTAACTCACCGTTCCAGTAGTATGCTTTGGACAATGGTTGTCAGTAACCTTACATGTCTGAAAGAATATATGTGGCTCAAATGTGCAAAATGGATGTTATGGTCCTTTAAATGGTGTCTTCATCTATCCCCAGTGAATATCAGGCTGTGAATTCATAAAACTGCTGAACTGAATTATAAAAAAATAATTTCCTGTCCTCTATATCTTCATTTTGACTTTGAACTCTACTTAACCCAAGTAGAGAGCAGATTTATAATTTATTAAACAATCAATTATCCACATTGTAACATGCTTAGGCTAATCTGGGTGTGGCTGACTCTACTGGCTTGTATGGTACTATGAAAGCCATATGATCTGCTCAGTTGTTTAGCGATTCTCATTTGGAAGGCCTGTTATCAAACCTTCCAGATTATAAGACTAATGTGCTTCTACACATAATTTAGACCATTACAAACTGAATGTATGAGTGCAGGAAAGCACCTTCTCTGGGACACAACACGGAGAAGGATCAACAGTGTGTTCCAGAGTCCCAGAGCCGCCCCATATATTTAAAAAAAAAAAAAAAAAAAAAAAGTCCATATTTGAAAATATGACAATAGATACAACAACCAAATGTAATTGTACACAGTCATGAATCAGAGTTACCTGTCAACTCTGCTACTTTTTAACAACCTTGCTACCTGAAGCTAGCATGGCTAACAACAGAGCAAACAGAATACAAGGGAAACAAACAAAAGAAAGCTAATAGAGCCATTTTTCTTCTCTATCTGCACAACCAAGGTTAGCCATGAGTAGCAACCTTGCTACATGAAGCTAGCTTCTTAATAACTTTGCTACATGAAGCTAACAATCACATCAAGCAGAATGCAAAAAGAACAAAGCCGTCTTTATCACTATACTGTAAGTATGCCACCTCTATAATACTATATAAAAGTAATATATAATGTGGTAAATATCAAACATGATCAATAAAGTTTGATTGCTCTCTAAAAACAACAGATTTGGAAAATAACTGAGGGGGCATGTAGTGATGCCCCTGTTCTCATCTTTAAAAAAAAAAAAACNTTTTTTTTTTTTTGGTAGGTTAAGTAAAAAGTATAAACCTCACTGTTAGCATTAGTTACAAGTTTTTAGTGTGATCTGTGTTGCCGCTTACCATTGTCAGTGACCTGGCAAAGTGGAGCTCTAGTGTGACGAACCTGCCAAATGTAAGAAAAAATAATACAAATTATTTCGTATGGTTATTATTATTTGATTAGAGAGGCGATTTTCTCATCTTTTATCAGTGATAATGGAGGGTGGAGGAGGAACACGTGTGCACTTACACCATAGTAGCTGTGTTTCATACACTCAGCACATAAGCACTCTGCTCACCTCTACAGCCGCAGATCCATTCAGTGTGAGAGGTGCACAAACTGCTCACTTCTGCGTCGCTGAATATTAATGTATTCACTTAACTGTACATAAATTAATTTACATGCATATAAATTAGGGCTGGAAAAATTAATTTTTGCGATAAATGTGGACTGTTTAACACGTTTAAAATAATTAACTATGACGCATCCGTTTTTTCAAGCTTCTACTTTTCCCCCACTTCCTGTGGCTAACGTTAATGCTCACACTAATTATGAAGAAGGAAACAGACGTTTAGATAGAAATTCTACTTTAAAAAGTTACCGGATGACTCTTCTTGAAACCACACAAACTCAGTCGCTCACCACTGTGTCGTTTTAACTGAGATGTGGCTTTATTAACTCAGAAACAAAAAACTTCACAGCCTTTTGCCTCACTTTCGCTTTCGCTCTGCTGCGTGTCTGTGGGCTCTCCGTGGCTGCGCTGAAATACTTTCAAGCTAACTTTAACTAATGGGACACAAATAGGTTTCGTTTTTTTCAGAAGATAAATCTATCATATAGCAAGTCCAAGCTGGATGCACCCGTATGAGAAGTTTAAAGGACCATACCGGTCATTTTGCATGTTTGAGCCTAATATATTCACTTTTCATACACTTTTACATACACTGTTACTGACAATCATTGCCCAAAGCATACTACTGGAACGGCAAATTAAAAATGTTTTTTCTACCTTCCAGACCACCATCGGTTTCAGTTCATTCTGGTACGCTATAAAACAATGTGATACTTGAAACGTTCTTGGGTAGGTAATCCATCATGCAAACAACACCTATAGGTTTGTTCGAAGTTACCTAATTTTAGTGTTTAAGTGCAATAAAAAGGGTGGAATTTGAATATACTTCCTAGTGGTGCATTCAAGTGCTGTAGTGAAGAACTGACAACAGGAAGCATTTTCAGATCACNTTCCTAGTGGTGCATTCAAGTGCTGTAGTGAAGAACTGACAACAGGAAGCATTTTCAGATCACTCCTCGCTTTTTATTGCGCTTAAACACTAAAATTTAAAAATTAACTTAAAAAAAAAAACAATCTATGTCTTGTTCCTGATGATGGGTTTGACTACCTCAAGAACATTTTAAGTATAAAGTTGTTTTTAATAGCGTACCAGAATGAACTGAAACCAATGGCGGTCTGGACAGTAGGAAAAACATTTTTTAATTCACCGTTCCAGTAGTATGCTTTGGGAAATAATTGTCAGTAACATTACGTGTATGAAAATTGAATATAGGCTCAAATATGCAAAATGGCCGGTATGGTCCTTTAACAGCAGGTACATGAGGATTAATCAGTTCATCAGAGAGCAGCAAAACAACAAGCTGTCATTCTCAAGCAGAAAAGTTATTGCTGCGGTACACGTTGTCCTTATTCTTTTACTTTTGTTTTGTGTCTGTAATCCAAAGCATGTCTTCAACCAGGGAACAGCCGAGTGACAACAAAAATTGTTCTACTTTCTTCTTAAATATGTCAGTTAAATTGTCAGAACAGGCAAGGTGTCTGTGGTTATGGTTTACAGTGCAATGATGATGCACTACTACATGACTCCTTTGTTTCCTCTGTCAGATGGCAGAAAATTGCAACTGCTAAATAACTTAATAACTTACAATTGAATGATATGATCAATGAAACATCACAGACAAAAAAAGAATATTGTTCAAAGATTGTATTTTCTGTTACAAAGGCTAGAGTCATCCACAGTCTACGCATGTTTGACACTACAGAAACTTCAGGTTATACATAAAAGACCATCATACGCTTACTATGTTTTATATTGCATCTAGATACTTCTAATTCACAGAAACATGCAATGTATTGACATGACAGGTTCAGATAGTCAATAATCAAACCTACTTCATATACCTCACCCCAACCCCTAGCATGCCCAAAATCCTGTCCATCCAAGTGCATTTACATTGTAAACCATAGGGAGAGGTTTGCTCTTGCTTACATCAATCCTCAAAGAGTGCTGTCACTCACAAGAGATGCCATTTACCTGCTCAGGTGTAAATATACTGTCTTCATTATGGTACATAATTCATGTACAGGCACATTGTGAGGACTTGTTACTCACTGTTGAAATATATGATGACAATTGCTTGATGTCAGAGATGATCGAGTGGTCAACTGCAAACATCAGCAATTCACTATTGTAGTATTATACTGCGTGTAGTAAATACTGTGTTTATTGTAACTCAAAAACAGAACCATTACTCTGGAGTCTATAATAATTGTACTATAGTAAGTGCAGCAGAGGCACTAAATCGATGCTTTCAGTTTTGACTACATGGTAAGAAATTATGGGAATGCATTTGTGAATAACAATTGGTTTGACTCTAAGCCTGCACATCAGCAATTACCAGCACAGAAGAAGTCTTTTGTCACTTTAAACACGTCCATGACTGGAGAGAGAGGGAGCGAGTCTTTATCAAAAACATAAGTAGGACTAGAATTCCATTCAGCCTGGCTAAATGACATTAAAACCATTCTTTTTCTACTGTGGAAGATTTTTATGTTATGTTTGACTCCAATTTAAAACTATAAACATGCCCCAAGGCATATGTGGCATAGAGTGGAGCAGTCTTCATTTTGACAAGACTTCAGCAATTATAAACTGTAAAGGACCAATAACAGCAGAGGTAATGGATTAGAAGGCAGTTTTGGTGATTTCACAGTGGAGGAGAGAAACTGCACTGCTGTAAAAGTCAAAACATCTGGACGCAATTCTTCTAAAACCATATATTATCAGAAACTTTGTCTTTCAGGTTCTAGGTCCACCACTCCATCTTCCGTCTCCCTACTCCTTCCCTCCTTCCTATATTAGCCAGGGCCTCAGTGTCCCCTCTTTCTGCTCAGAGGATGCTGACCTTCTCGGTAAGGCATTGCACATCTGCATCCTCCCCAGCCTCCTCTTCATCAGACGCCATTGCAGGAGGGGGAGGCACAAGGTGAGCAGGGTAAGGCAGACTATGGTCACGGGCATACTTTTGCCAACGGCTGTCATCACTCTCATGGGTAATATAACGCTCTCTGAGCTTAGTTTCCAACTCTCGCAGGTCCAGCCATGTGTAATAGTCCTGAGAAATGAGAAGCGGGAATAAAAGAAGTGGGAATAAACAGAGGGAGGAAAATTCAGTTAAGGAGCCTGGAAATTTGATCAAAGTTAAAATGGCTTTCAAGAAGTTTACAGTGCATCATCCGGTAATCATTTTAGGCCTTAAGTCTTTAGGAGTGTGTGTACATGTGTACATTCTTGTATGTCTATCTTTGTGAAGGCCAACTTTAGATACAGTGGTTTGGATGGTCCTTGCTTTTTCCAAGGACTGTTTAAAAACTGCTGGGCTTAGTTTTAGCATTAGGTTGAGAGTTAAGGTTAGTGTGGTTTTAAGTTAAGGTTATCCATGAATTGTGATGGTTAAGGTCAGACTTAGGGATGGAGAATGCATTTTATCAATGGGAGTTGTGACAAGTACAGTTATAAGCTTGTATGTTAACTGTATGTAATAATGTTTATGTGTATTACCTGTAAATATACATGGCTGAGGCTTTTGTCCACACTATAGCGTTTCCTCATCTTAACTTGAAGCAGGTTAGTGATCAAGTCAATTGCTGTAAACATGAAAGCACACCGATTTTTTCCTTTAAAATCACATACAGTACATTCACCACACAAACAGAATACATTTAATTAGATGCCTGATGATATTGTTAGTGAACAGTGTGGGAAATGCATGCAAATAGCATGACTTGCCAGGAGCTTCTCAATGTGCAATAGTGCTTATTTTTTGTGGTATTCCATAATAATGTAATGAGGCAGAGCTTTAGCTGGAAATCTTGTGAAAAACTTCCAACTACCCAAATACAGAACTTATCATGTACATGTTAATTTCCTCAGCACATTTTATGTTTATATATAAATTCTAACATAGTGGAGGAAAAATAATAATATGGCTAGCTCATGATATCAAGATCAAGATATACTGATAATTGCCTTTTCCTTTAATAACTGCCTTATCAAGGCATCTAGCTCGTCTGTGATAATATATGTGATGAATGTAAGCCTTCCTCATTCATTTCCTCTCTCAGCTCTGCTCTTATTCCTCCTCTTCTGTGTTTACCATCACTGGAGATCTGTTTCCAGGGGTTGGGAGGGTACATGAAGGCTGCATTGTGAATCTGGTCGTTGATGTCTTCGTCCTCATTAAATGGGAATGTCCCACTGAGGCTGACATACATAATGACACCGACAGACCACATGTCCAGTGAGCGGTTATAGCCCTGATTCAACAGAACCTCTGGGGCCAAGTAAGCAGGGGTGCCAACCACCGAGCGGCGGAATGACTTCTCACCAATAATACGAGCAAAGCCAAAATCACACAACTTCACCTAGAGAGAGAGAGAGAGAGAAGGACACAGTCAAATAGGGTAGGCAGTGAGTCAGAATGGCTGAATGAGGAGGTAGTAGGGGGAGATGTTGTGNCCTAGAGAGAGAGAGAGAGAGAAGGACGCAGTCAAATAGGGTAGGCAGTGAGTCAGAATGGCTGAATGAGGAGGTAGTAGGGGGAGATGTTGTGTAATATAGAGAGAGTATTTAGGGATTGATGAAATGAGTCCAGACTTTGGAATATAAGTGCTAAGGCAGAGCAGCAAGGAAAAGAGGAAGATGAGAAATGACAGCGTGGGATGTAAGAACTGACAAAGTAAATAAATGTGATGAAAGCCACCTGAGTGACTGCACTTCAAGTTTTTAGATTTGAGTGCTGCATATAAGAAAGGGTTTTGATGTGTGTGTGTGCATGTGTGTTTGTGTGTATGTTTACCTGAGGGAAGGAATCAGCAGAGGCAAGCAGCACATTCTCAGGTTTCAGATCACAGTGAACAATATTCTTAAAGTGTAGATGTCTCAGTGCTGCAAGAATCTACACATCCACACATACACAGGATGTGGATTAGACTCGTGGAAATACAAAGCCACAAACAAAAACACCTCAAGAGTTATGCATTAAATATGTATGATTACAGACTTACTCAAACCACAATAAGCACACAGACAACGCAGTATCCAGAGTCGTCATTGTCGGTAATGAGTGACGTATGAGTACACACAAAGCATAAATCAAGAAATCCCCTCTTTGGGTACACACACACACACACACACACACCTGTGTAATGAGGAACTTAGTGAGCCTCTCAGGCAGCCTGCCTTTCTCACTGGAGAGGATCATCTCCAGCATGTCACCATGCAGCTTCTCCATCACCACAAACACTTTCTCTGGGGTCTCAAACATACACTCCAGGTTCACAATGCCCAGGTGGCGTAAGCTCTGAGTATGAGGGGAGAAAAACAAAGATGACATTAGAGGGAGAAAATCAAGGCAGACAAATGGATAATATTGAAAGCGGGAGGTGTTTGGAAAAGGAGAAGGACGAAAGAGAGCAGGAGAGGTGAGTGAGGATATGAAAGAGTGACAGTGAAAGTGAAAAGGGAAGCACAGCTTGATGGAGAGTGGCAGGTGAATGGAGAAAGGAAACAGTCACAGAGCGTCGGCAAACATTGGTAAAGCACAGGAGACAAATGTGAACCAGCAGGGAGAACACAAATAGAATAATGTGTAATTATGCTGAGAAGGATCAAATAAAACCAGTTCCAAAATGCTGTTTGCATTTCCATCATATTTATTAATCATATTTAAACTATTAAGACAGACATAATCTTTTTATCTTAGTTATTTCACTTTAACCTGGTCATTTTAATCAAACAATCAAATAACCACTGATGTCAGTATTCTAAAGGAGGAAGTCGTGCTGTGGTGACTATAATGTACAGTATATTACTGCAGCAGACTATTGTACCTTTGTCTCCATCTGCTGGTTAAAAATGAACAACAAACGTAAACAGCATACATAGAGGATCTGAGAGTTAATTGTGTTCTCAAAGGGCATAACTGAAACATCATTTATGTTAAAATAAATACTACAAACTATTAACATTTGAAAACAGTCTGTTAAAACTCCTTTATTATCCATCTTTGGAAATATAATACACGCTGCAGCTGTTGAAAGCACAATGATGTCATTATAGGAAATTATTAACTCTGACCTTTGCAGTTTCCACACAGAAATCTAGTTGTTGTTCAATAACAAAATATCTCTGTCTCTCAAACAAAGACTTGGGTTATGCTGTATGCTCTAAAGAATGATAAGAAATCCAAACATGGCTGTCCATTCTGTCCTGTGAAAGCTGCTCATCCAGGCTGTACACCAGTAATAATGTTTGCCCGTAACACGTGCACGTTGTTGTTTTTTCTGGCTGAGATGGACATACCTATTGCACATTTAATGCTTCAAATGGTAATAAGAGTGATTTTTGAATCCATCTGCTTAGTAAACCATCTCTTTGTAATGTTCAAGGTATTTTCGGATCCCAGGCTGTCACATGATCTGCTGTTTTAACTGTGGCCAGTATGCCAAAAGTCAATGTGTCTCTTCCTTGAGGCTTAGTAGCACGACAGCCAACATTTTACTGTCTCATCTTTAAAACTCTCTCCTTTAAGCTTTATAAAGTTGCTCTTGGAATTCTAGCAATGACCTGCTAAAATAGTCTGAATTATAAAAGTAGTCAGACTGAGAATTACATGTTTCTAAATAGTAACCAGTAATTATCAGGATTTTCTTTTAATGGTCAGCATAATTGAAAACACATACATAATATATTGTATAGTGAGAAGCTGTTTTGTTTGTAGAGCACCTCATCTTATTTCTGATAGTATTTACTATGCATGCATGTACACCAGCATTCAAAAGGTTTTAATCACTCAGAAATCTTCATGTTTTTGATAGAAATTGATATTTTTATTCACCAAAATAAAAATACCAACTTTTTGTTGATTTAAATATATTGCCAAGACATTAATAATGTTGCAAAGCTTTGGCCTTAAAGATAGTTTTGAAGAAAAAAAGAGATATGTGAAACTGGAAAATCAAAAGAAAACTCATACAACATCCCCTCAGTGTCCTTTTGCCCATTTTAACCTTGTCTTTTTAGTTGCCATTCACATAGTCAGCAATGGTTAGCATCCTAGAGTTGTCTTTTCGCTGTTGCAGATGGTATTTGGCATATACTATTTAAAGAAGCAGCCAACTGAGGACATGTAAATCATCTGCTTCTCAAACTACGGTAAATAATCTAATGCACTTGTCCTCTTGAGCAGTTGTGTATCTGGGCCTTCCGCTTCTTTTCCTGTCCTAGTTAGATCCAGTTTGCTCTTTTCTCTCAAGACAGTGGTGGACATCATTGTATGGAATCTTTATTTTCTTGGCAACCGTGGAATAACCTTCATTTTGCAAAACAATAATAGGCTGATGTGTTTCTTAAGAAAGATGTTTTGTTTTGGCCATTTTTGAACCCAGAATTCTACTTTAGGACTCTACCAGTGCCTTGCAACTAAAATACAGGCAATTTACCTGCCTAATTAAACAGAATAATGGGTTTCAGGTACACTACTGTAATTACAAAGGTGTCTCTAATAACCAAATAGCATTTAAACATGATTAATTATGGCTTACTTAATAGGATTAAGAGGACACTAGAGTAATGGCTGCTGAAAATGGGGCTTTGCAGTTTTATGTGAATAATTAATTACAAATCATTCATTTCATTTCCAGCAGTGATAGCCATTTGCAACGTTATTAATGTCTTGGCTATATATTTAAATCAATTTAATGTTACCTTGGTGAATAAAAGTATCAATTTCTATCCAAAACATGAACATTTCTGGGTGATTCCAAACTTCTACACGCTAGTGTATGTATGTAGAAACTACTATATATCCTATACAGAAAAGGTTGATAGGGAGGCAGGCCTTAGAGAAATGTGTATTTACCTGCAATATGGCCACCTCATTTCTCAGCTGGCTCTCCTGCTTGGTGGGGAAACGAAGCTTGTCAATAACTTTAACAGCGACATCCCTCCCTGTCTTACGGTGCTTACCTGTTGGAGAGTGTTAAAGGTGAGTAAGATGAACAAGTATACAATCACACACACACAGTCACATTGTGTGATGTACTGTGCTTAGAGACATATATCTAAAATCTGCACAGAGACATCACACATGCACAAGCATTCTTCATGTTTTTTAAATCACTGTCTGTAAGCTGCATACCTCCATACACTACTCCAAACTGCCCAGATCCCAGGACTTCATCAGCAAAAATTTGATACACAGTACCAATGTCCTGTAAAAAAGAGTTATGGTTATGCAATTAATATCACCACAATTAACAGTTTTAAGTTTTATTTAGCATATAAAAAAGTATTCTTAAATCATACCACATTCTCTTGGATTTGACTGTTGGACACAGAAATGTTGATAGAGGCTTGTCCTGAAAATACAACCGGAACAATATTTCAGGCTACAACGTGACATGTAATAAATATAATAAACCTATCTGAACATATGTCAGACTTACTGTGAGTTGTGTTCCCCTCAGCTGGTGGCGCATCCTGAAAGATGATGGGCATGAGGGCCTGGCGAATGGCACTCTCCCATGCCTTGGCCACTTCACGCCCGATGCCACTGTTGGGCGCCACTTGGCTGGGTGAGGGAGGTGTTGGAGGGAGATTCTGGGGGTTGCTGGGGGTCAGAGAGGGGAGGGTGTTGGGATCCTCCCCTACAAAGTAGCACATGGTGCCTGTGATAAGCTCAAAGCAATGGGGATTTGTGCCTGCAGGGACGAGAGTGAAATCACCAGCGGGACGCACCTCCAGAATCTCAGACAGAGGGATCTCCTACAGGAGAGCAGATTGGAGCAAGCAGAATTATTGAGTCTGAAATAACCACAAAATCAAACCACATCTTGTGATGGTGTGATGCACTATGACAAATACACAATCTGTACTTGCCTTGTAGTATTTGTTGGAGGTGTTGTTCTGGAAAAGGATGATGCACTTACAGTCCAGACGCCAGTAGTGCCTCTTTCTCTGTTGGGGGTTAGAGTAGGGGAGGTTTGGGGACAACAAGGGAAAGGCATGAAATTAAGGTTGAGATTGGAGGAGGGCAAAGGGTAAGGGATGGGGCAAAGATCAGGGATATAGTTCAGGGATCAGCATGGATGTGTTTCTGATTCAGAGAGAAGGTCCAGAGAAGAGTAGCTGGATGAGAAGCAGGATGAGGATTACAAGGTGTAAGATGACAAATCAAGAGAAGCTGGAAAAAAAAGGAGAAAAGAGAAAAAGAGAAAGAAAGATAAGAGTGTTAGTGGAGACAGAGAGGAAAAGCAATCAAGAAACAGACTAGAGAGGCAAATAAGTTCCTCTGAGGTCATATAAAGAGAACACATTAGATTAAAAAAAATGACAGAGTGGGCTTTTAGTTTAAATTCATCACAGGTGCTTCAGGGAGAGTCAACTTTACCATCAATCTTAAATCAATTTTAACCTTAATATTTAGGAGCTACGCACAAATACACAAACACAAAAATAAAGAAAAGGGAAGGAAAAAGGATGGCATAAAGTGCACACAGGCAGAGAATTGAAGATGAAGGTCACAGTAGTATGGGCAAAAACACTGATCTATAAGCTAGTGAAGAGGCGGTGGACAGACAGAACAGACTGATGCTGTCTTCTCTGTCTCTAAACTTATTCCAGTAAGTCACAGAAGAGAATAAGCCGTACAGAAGAATACAAAATGTTGCTGTTCATGCTTCTATCTCAAAATATCTCAATCTATCATTTCAGTAACACACCCAAAGACATGGAAGCATTGGAATTATGATAGTATTTTTACCAGTGTGTCCTTATTGCTGTAGTGAACCATCCATCCCTCCTTAATAGCTGTGCTAGAACGCCGGGTTGTGTGTCTGACCGACTGTACCACCCTCATTAACGGGATGTAAACGCTGGAAGGATAAAATTCAGGGGGTCAGATGTTACATGCATTGTTTCTCAGTACTGTATTTTGTGGTATTTTCTATGTCCTGTGGTATTCCTACAACTCTCATCTTCCTTACTTCTGGTCCCCGCTGGCTCCATCCTGGTTGTTTTCAGGAGAGAAGGAGCCAGGGATACTGCAGGCCTCATCTGAGTCATCCATAGAAGATTTATCCGAGGAATCGTACTCACTGCTGTAGTCCATGGGCACCTCTGGGTCTGCACTAGGACTCAACATGTCTGAGAAAAGAAGGTGAGACAGAGTGTAACAACTTCATTTAAAAGTGTATAAATGCTACAGCTACAGCTATGACTGCTCCTAAAACTACTATAAACTAAAATAGATGAATAACAAAAACATTACATGCATATGCTGGTACTGACAGTACTTACCACAATTACTTCTGTTGTCTGAGAAGATAAGAAATTGCGAGTGCTAATGCGTTTTGGGCTTACACAGTCATGTATTCATGACAAATAACCTGTTTTCTGACAATGGAAGCATACTGACGAGGAAAATTAATGTGTTTTATTAAATACACGTAGGGTTGCAAGAATCATAAACACACTAATGATGATGAGAGATTCATAACATCTCCTACCTCCAATGGTTTCCCCAAGGCAGTCATTAGGAACTTTATACGCACAGCGTTTATGGCAGTTGAACTTGCAGTCTGAAAAGGAACGAACCGCATTTCAGTCTTATTAGCAGTCATGGAAGAAATACTCTAAGTACAGTACTAATACCACTAAACTTTTACTTGCTTTCCAGGTGAAAGCAAGTAAAAGTCCCACAATTTGATTTTTTTACTCAAGTAAGATGAAGCAATATTAGCTAAAAATATGCTCAAGTATCCAAATTGAAGTACACATAAGAAGAACTTCTTTCACTGACATTTTCATGCATTCAGATCAGTTGATGAAAGAAGGTAAAAAAGGATGAAAAGAATTTGGAAAGAGGGAAGGAGGGAAGAAATGAGGAAATGAAAAAAGGAAGGAGAGAAAGACAAAAGACAAAAGAAAAGACATGATATTAGCAACATTAGTACTTTTATCTCATGTTGGATGTCAAATCTGAATCTGCAAAGTAACTACAAGCATCAACTAAATGTAATCTGAAATACGGATAAAAAGAACAAAGTCTTCTAAAATGAAAAAACTCAAGTAAAGTACCAGTACTTCAAAACTGAAATGTCCAAAACTTGAGTAAATATTCATACTTAGTTTCCACGTCTACTACATCATACTAGACATCCAGTTAACACACACACACACACACACACATACACTGACCTTTGCACTGTAGGCCTTGTCTGAAAAGCCCTCGAAGAAGCCTCTTGCAGAACTGGCACACCGTGGGTCGTGTGTAGGAGTGGACAGCAAACGTGTGCGGCACCTTCACTTTACTCATCAGGATCTTGTCCAGATGAACTGGTCGACACGTGTAGAAGCGCCGGGCATCACTAGGGGTCCGTGGCTAGCAGACAAAGAAGAAACAAACACCATCTGTGATCTGATTATGCTTGCCGTAAATACAATTTTAGTAAACCCTCATCTTGGTTTGGCAGCATGGCAGCAACAATTGTGAGGTACTTGTACTTGAGATACCATACATGTAAGAGTACATCAGTACCATTTGTGTGTGTGAGCGGATGAGGCTGGCCTCCTCTGTGCAGGTAGAGGATGTCCCTATGCTGCTCAGGGACTCGGTGGTGGAGAGACATAGGGAAGGCGTGCTGGTCAAAGACGTGGTGGACAGACGCCGTTTACGAGCTCCGCTGCAGTTGTTAGGGATGCTGAATGCACAGCGCTTATGATAGTTCAGTCCACATCCTGCAGAGGGCGACACAGATCCAAGAACCACAGAGCAAGAGGGCATTAGAAAGGAATAAAGAAGATGGAGCATATTTATTGAGTGTTAGTATTAAGATATTCATGGATGACATGGTCTCTTCTGTCTCACCGTCACATTTTAACCCTTGTCTGACCAGGCCAAACAGCATCTCTCCACAGTGGTCGCAGAAGGCCGGGGCCCGGTATGAGTGCACGTTGAGTGCATGGGGTCGGATTTGGAAATCTTCAAAAGTGGCTGCAGCTAAATAACAAAAATCAGGGGACAAGTTTGGTCAGAATGAGTGTTACAGTTTTAGAAGACAGCATGATTTGAGGAAAAGACAGTGAAATGGACTAAAAAAACAAAGAGGTTCTTCTTCTTTTCCTTTCGGCTTTCCCTTCAGGGCTCACCACAGCGAATCATCTGCCTCCATCTAACCCTATCCTCTGCCTCCTCTTCTCTCACACCAACTAACTTCATGTCCTCTTTCACTACATCCATAAATCTCCTCTTTGGTCTTCCTCTAGGCCTCCTGCCTGGCAGTTCCAACCTCAGCATCCTTCTACCGATATGTTCACTATCCCTCCTCTGTACATGTCCAAACCATCTCAGTCTGGCCTCTCTGACTTTATCTCCAAAACATCTAACATGCGCTGTCCCTCTGATGTACTCGTTCCTGATCCTATCCATCCTCGTCACTCCCAAAGAGAACCTCAGCATTTTAGTCTCTGCTACCTCTAGCTCTGCCTCCTGTCTTTTCCTCAGTGCCACTGTCTCTAAGCCATACAACATCGCTGGTCTCACCACCGTTTTGTACACCTTTCCTTTCATTCTTGCCGAGACTCTTTTGTCACACATCACACCTGACACTTTTCTCCACCCATTCCAACCTGCTTGCACACGTTTCTTCACCTCTTTTCCACACTCTCCATTGCTCTGGACTGTGGACCCTAAGTACTTAAAATCCTCCACCTTCTTTATCTCTATTCCCTGTAACCTCACCATTCCACTTGAGTCCCTCTCATTCACAGCCATGTATTCTGTCTTGCTGCGGCTAACCTTCATTCCTCTCCTTTCCAGGGCATATCTCCACCTCTCTAGGTTTTCCTCCACCTGCTCCCTGCTCTCACTACAGATCACAATGTCATCTGCAAACATCATAGTCCAAGGGGATTCTTGTCTAACCTCATCTGTCAGCCTGTCCATCACTACAGCAAACAAGAAGGGGCGCAGAGCTTATACTGCAGTTATTCCATTGAAAGAAGATTACATGAAATAAAAGAAGAGTAGAAAAGGGCCAAACTCAAGAGGTAAAATAACAATACTGACAGGAAGACACAAGTGTTGATTTTTTAGGTTCTTAGCTTAACTTAGAGACTCAGAGACTACTTTTATTTTTCAACCTATTTTCCTTAAACTTGACACACTTCTCTAATATTGCTAAAGGGAGTTTCAGACGTTTTCTTGCCATTCTAAAAAAAAAAAAAANTAAAAAAAAAAAAAAGTCCCCCATGGCTGATATGGGGGACTTTTTTGACTCTATCTGAGTCAAAAACAGGTTCTAGCTAAATCCTTTTTCATGTTGGAAAATTAATGCAATTGATGTCTATAGATAACAAAGAAATTATAATACTTCTACAAAACTATGACAGCCCTTGCTCACTTCCTTGTGTGCCAGGCTAAGAACTTATAAATCAAGTCTTGTATACAAAAGGGAAGAAACAAGTGGGAAAGATCATGACATAGCCCTATATGGAGAGGAGAGGAGAGGAGAGGAGAGGAGAGGAGAGGAGGTACCTACCAGACAACACCACCTCCACCAGATCTCCCTCCTGGACATCACTGGCAGCTTTCACCAGTTGAAGGATGTTAGTGGTGGACGTGTCGTGTTTGAACAATAAAATCTTGTCATAAATGCCGTAGAAGCCACACTCTGGGAACTAGAACATAAAGAGAGCAGAATGGAAATGCCGGTTATAGGAACTTTTCATTTCCTCCCCATCAGAGAAATGCTCTTTGTGGAAAAGCTATTAATCCCATTTTATTTACAGTGTAAAGCTGGATAATATTTCCTTAAAGGACCATACTGGCCATTTTGCATGTTTGAGCCTAATATGTTCAATTTTCATATATGTTAGGTTACTGACAATCATTTCCCAAAGCATACTATTGGAACAGTCAAATTTTTTTTTCCTACCTTCCAGACCTCCATTGGTTTCAGTTCATTCTGGTACGCTATTAAAATCAACTTGTTGATACTTGAAACGTTCTTGGGATAACTAATCCATCATTGTGAACAACACATGTATTCAGGTGTTTTTCAAAGTTATATAATTTTAGTGTTTAAGAGCAATAAAAAGCGCAGAGTGAATGTATGTCTCCACTGGGGAATGTAGTCCCAAAAGAAGACCTGCGTTTATGGAAAAATTAAACGACCATAACTTCATAAGGCTGCGTAAATATTAACAGGCGAAACATCGATTTTTAAGGTGGGTGTATTGCTTGAATATTTGATTTTGAAAGATTAAGAGGTTTTGCAAAAATATCAGGAAAGCTGAAATATGGTTTTATCGTTCAGGAAATGACTGTCAGTAATGTAATGTGTATGAAAATTGAATATATTAGGCTCAAACATGCAAAATGGTCGGTATGGTCTTTTAAGCTATTGAAAATTAAGCTATTGAAAATTGAATAACTAAATAAATGGTCAGATTACATACAGAAGGACTGATTTTTTAAATTATCTTTATGAAATATTCATAAAAAATAGTATATGTGATGAAAAAAATCACATAAATGTGATTTAAAAAACACTTTTTTATAGAAGAGTATGAGAAGACCCTATAAAAACTAATTGTGTGTTTTGAAGCTCAATGCCAAATTTACATCTACAACCCAAATTTCAAGTTTGCTCTACTAAGCAGATATAAATCTGTAAAAGTAAATCAGTACATAGTTGTAGATTTTTTTTTCCCCCCATGATTTGAATATATTATGAAAGTACAGAATTTGAACAGAATTGACCAGATCCAGACTTAATCACTTTTTTACTTGGGATGCCTTGCCTCAATTACATTTATTAATATTTACATTTAAAAAGCTGTATTATTTTTTTAGGTACAGATGACACATCATTGGTGGGTTTTTAAAATCTGATGTTTTATTATTTTTATTTTTTTAATTGTGTGCTAGTGTTTTGACCTTTGACTTGATTTGATGTGTTTAGGAATATGCTTGTGAGGGATCGTAACAGTCATTATAAACACAGAAAATAAAATCATTACAACTGAAGCATGAGTAGCACAGATTTACAGTGAGCTAATTTGAAATAAGATATTTACATGACTACACTCACTCCTTACTCCTTATTTTATTTTCAGTGGAGTCACAGGGACAAAATATTGCAATTATAAGATCAAAACAAAAAGGTATGATATCCTTTGTTCCTGCTGCTATTAATGTCTTTAACAACTGCCACCATTTGTAGTTATCAGAATTGGCATTGTTGTATTTTTATGTAACTTTCTAAAGCATTTATGTTTTAAGGATTAAATTTATCTCTGTTTTTTAGGGCCATTCTTCTATTTATATGGAGTATAGGTGGGATCAGAGGTAAGGGTGTAGAAATATTGTGTCAGGTACATCATTCTGAGACGAATCTGCAGTTTTCTGTGCTGCTCTCAGTATGAATCTTCAGTTTTATTTGAGTCTTTATGTATTTTTCCTGCAATCCCAACCAAGTGAATCTTCAAGTTAAACATGATTTGACTTGAGGAAAACTGTTCCATCAGACATGGTTAGCACTACAAACAGGGTTAGCACTACAAGTAGCCTACATAAGCCCATACATACAGGGGCTGCAGAGACGTTACAGTGACTCTGCAACATGCAGACACCTCACCAGGAGCCTATGGGTATTTATGAGGCTGTACAATATAAACACCAAATAACATTGCTTTTATATTTAAGCAGCGAGACAGCATTGGTTTCCTCAGCAGCCTCAATAAGAAATGCATGCTTCCTGGCCCATGAAATCAAAAGTACACTAAACCTCAGAAAACTAATTTCTCAGCTGTTTTAATTGATAATGAGATTATCTAATGTATTTGCTAGTTAGAAACAGTCAGTATTACACAGTTCAAACATGGGAAGTGTAGCATGGGAATATCTGTACATTCCCACTGAAGATCAAGCAAATGTCACGATGTCCTGAACTATCATGCCTTGCTATGTAAAGCTCCTGCAATACATACAGTAGCCAACAAATACAAACATATACACAAACAGACACACACACACAGTGCAATCGTTGACATCTACATACAAGAAGCAACACTGGCTGAATTATACAAATTAAGCAATATCACTTTACTCAAAGTGAAGAGAGAGAGAGGCAAAGGAGAAACATTATGTCTTCACACACACACACACAGACACACACACGCACACAGGTGTTTCCGTGAAGACCTTCCAGAGATATGAGAGATGAAAGTGTCAGTCAGAAGTCAGCACAGTAAAGAAGGCTGTCATAGGGAAACCCTGTTCTCCTGAATAGTTAATACTGTCTGGTTCACTTCAGTAGACACATCACACAGGACACCACAGAGAGACACTAGATGGCACAGCATCACACACACACACACACACACACACACACACACACACACACACACTTGTTCTTCCCATGGCGGAGTCAGGATTCACCATCTGGCAAGGCTCTAACAACTTACAGGAAAGGGAACCCTGGTCTCCACCTTGGAACAACACACACATACACACACACCAACAGACACACCCTCCTTACAAACAGCAACACACACCCCTTCTTTCCTCTATTTCCCTTCTTTTCTTCTAAACACATACACACAGTCGTCCACATCACCTGAGTCCAGGCTTGGAGCAGAGCCAGGCATGACGTCCACCACGCCCCGGCCGAGAGCTACTGCTACCGGCCATGCAGCAACCCACAGCACACAAACAACACACACAACTGACAAACATACATCTACAGTATGTCACCTACTGAACAATCATTACATCCATCAATCATAAAAAAAAGGTACAGTCACATCAACAAAATGTAAGTAACACAGGAGGTGGGATATAAACCCTGGCTGGGTTCTTTAGCAAACCAGTTTTGAGGTATGTCTATTTAAATCCATTTTGTGCTATTTTGCTGTTCTATTCCACGATATTTCAGAGGGAAAATTGCTTTTTACTCCATTAAATTTATTTCATAGCCATAGATTCATGCACTCCACTGTAGCTCACTTTTTTGGGGTGAACCTTGTGTTTGTGATTTTGGAGACTAAAAGGTCAATGTTAATTACAAAAGAAACACAACTGCATAAAACCATGTGATGTTAATCAACAAAACAATCAATAAATCACCAAAAACTCATTTTAAAAGTCGCTTTTAAAATGAATCCTTATGTTAAAATCCTTATGTTAGGATTTCACCACACAGAAGAGGCAAATACAAAGCAAAGAGGTGAAGGAGTTATATTCAACCCAAAGACAGTGTGTTAGAGCAATAAAAACTGTATTTGTATGATTTTGCGATGTGGTCTAAAACCAGCCATGCTGATGCTGCAGCTGCTGACAGTAAACAACACAAGGAATGATCCATTTTGCCTTTAGCATCAAACACAACCCCAAAATGTGGCTGCCATTAATGTTTCTGGCTGTGTAAGGGTCAATTAAACAATACAGATCTTAATCTGATGAGACTCCAAACTTTCCCTCCTCCAGACTCCAAACCCACAACAGGAGTGAATCCTTTAATAAGCGTGGGCATCAATTCCTGACCAACTGCTGCAGCTTGTAATTCCTAACACCCACAGAAGCCAGATCAGAAGAGACTCCAGGCTGTGCCCAAATCCACAAACAAGCATAGCCAAACTCATTTATAATCCCCTCACCGAAACACTCTGCTATTAACCCCAGAGAGCTGCCACGGCTGACTTTTTCCTGGCGAGTCATATTATCCTGCGCCTACTGTCCAACACACACATCATGTACCAACCACGTCTGAGCAGACCACAGGACTTTACACAGCGTCCCGATAGTCCCCAAACTAACCATGGAGAAAACTGCCATTTACTCCTCTCACCTTCCGGTTTATGCTAAAAAAGTAAGTGGAAAGAATACAAAATCTATATATTCCTTTACATTATAATATGCTGCAAAAATCGCGTCTTATCAAGTCTTAGATGCAACACCTCCTCTTCTCAAAGATGTTTCCTTTAATTCAGGAAAGTTTTAAGTATTAATTCAGCATATTGAAACAACGCAGAAGAAAGAAAGAAAGAAAGAAAGAAAGAAAGAAAAAGAAAGAAAGAAAAGGTCTTTTCTTTAGAAAATGCTTGAAACATGATTTTCTCATGGAAACAAAACTTGGAAACTGAGGTCATACCATCTGACTGGTAGAATATTCCACTTATTTTAAGAAAATAACACTCAGCGATAGATTAATGACTTCTTCAGAGAGAGAGATTTTTGCAGAATTTTTGCTGCAAAAGATTGTGTGCAAACAGCAACAACAGGAATTCAAGCAAACCTCAAGATCCTGTATTAAAATGACTCAATCGTATGAAAATAATCCTATCAAGCACCATATGCACCAGATTATCTCAATCTTTTTGAGATAATTGGTCAGGATTTATCTTACACTATTCAGTCTGTTTTCCACACACAAAATGACCGGAATTCTGAAATGTCAGCACATTTATGGACACATTTATGTCTCAAACTATTGTGTCCCAATTTATCAGAAAACAAGATGGCTTTGTTAATTTTAAGATCAATCCTGAAATTTCTTAACAAGACATTTTGTAGTCTTGAAAAATCATATTTTCTCAAAACAAGTGAAAAAATCTGCCAGAAAAGTGAATTTATTTCAACTTGGTTCCAATTCAGACAGGCTTGTATCAGAAATTTTGTAGAAATTAGTGAAATCAGAGGGCTGGATTTAGGAAAATTTAGTTTGAGAAAAATCTTGTTTGTTATGTAATTTATGTAATGTGAACTTGAAAAAACAAATTAAGTTTTCAGGTCAGACAGTGTATATTTAGTCATTTTTATTGACTCCATGTGCAGATTTTTTGGTTTGATACTGGCAATTTTCACTCAATTATAGAATATTTTTTCTTGTTTGTAGCAGGGGATTTTTGAAGTGTGTGTGTGTGTGTGTGTGTGTGTGTGTGTGTGCTTTCTGTGTGGACAAAAAGCTGGGTGTATCGTCATACGTACTGTAGTATGGTGTAGTGTGCTTTGCCTGGAGACAGGGCTGTGTCTGTAGCTGCTTTCTTTGGGTTACCAGGGATCAGGTTGCTCTGTGTCGCCTGCACTATTCCTGCAGCTCTTCGGGCCAATGAAGCCATTATTAGTGGAATGAATTATGAACTAGGCCTTACCTTCTCTAACCCTACGCCCCCATCTTTCTTTCCCATCACTCCAATTTTCCTCCTCATTCTTTTGTTTATTATCATCTCCTTACGTTCCTCTCATCATCTCTCTATTTTCTCACTCTGGTGGTTTTCTCTTATATTTTTCTATTTCACACTGTGTGCCACTCTGAAAATTACGAGGCAGGAAAGAGCTGGTGGGCAGACAGAGAGGAGAGAAAGTCAGAAAAAGAGACAGATTTGTCAAAAATGTCAGAGCAGCAACACTGAGCTCAATGTGCTCCACTCCTCTGGCCTGCTGAAGTAATGTTAGTGCTGGACAGCAGCCCTTGTACAAGCTAACGGCTCGGACTAACCTACTTTCTTCAAATGCTGTATTGTATTTTGGAGATGAAGAAATTATTTTCCATCGAACTAGAGCAGAGAGCAAAAAAAAAAAAAAATCCANCCAGAGAGAGAGAGAGAGAGAGAGAGAGAGAGAGAGCTGTGTTTATCTATTGTCTAATGTCTTACTGTTCATTATTAGCCTGTGTTAACTTGCATCTAGTCTTGTATTTTGCACATTTCTAAAAATGTGCACGTTGCACATTTGTTTCTTGAAAATACGCTGAGCATTTAACTGAATGACCTCCATACATCTTCTGGTTGCAGTGTTATTGCAGAATAGTGTGATTTTGTATGTTACACATATGGTATATCTTTCCTTGTCTAACTGCCAATATTGTTTTTGCACCTCATCTTATTTTATATATTCTGTAAATATTCTGTTTATATTTTGCACTGTATGTGTGGTTTTTGTGATATAATTTCTCCTGTCTATGTGAACTCTGTCCATAATTGTACATATCTGTGCCATGGTGGTACTTGAAACAGCCTCTGGCGGTATACCAGATGACTGGAAATTTCTGCTGAGAATCAAAATAATTGAATCCTGGGAATCCTGTTATTGTGGCAAATAATTTACAAATAAAATGGGTCAATAAGAAATAACTTCCATCCATTTTCTAAACCCGTTTGTCCTGTTGAGGGTCACGGGCGGGCTGGAGCCTATCCCAGCGGTCATAGGGCGAGAGGCAGGGTACACCCTGGACAGATTGCCAGTCTATCGCAGGGATGACACAGAGACAGACAAACACATTCACACCTACGGGCAATTTAGAGTTCCCAATTCACCTGACATGCGTGTCTTTGGAGGAAGCAAGAGTACCCGGAGGGAACCCACGCAGACAACATGCAAACTCCACACAGAAAGGCCCTGTCCCGGCCGGGAATCGAACCCAGGACCTTCTTGCTGTGAGGGCCTAAGAATGTGCCGCCCTAAGAATTAACTTTGAAAGTTTATTTATGTGTTTTAAGTAAGAATTTGATTTTTTTTTTTTTTTTTTTTTTAAAATAACACAACTCCTCCCAAGTGAATACTACATACTCCTATGAGGGTGTCATTAACTTTTCATATTCGTGCTGTAAAACACTGTACATCATACATGCACACATGGTATTTCTGTGATGTTGGTGAATGTGGTACTTAAGATGTTTATTTTTGTGCACTTGGTAAAAAAAAAAAAATTGAGAACCGCTGACCTGAACCGTGACCCACAATTTCATTTGTGAGATAGTACGCATCTCGGTAGAATAACAATAAAAGATCACTTGACTTGACTTGGTATCTGCTTCTCTGCCTTCCTGTTAGGAGCCCTGCTGCTGATAAAGTTTGAAGATAAAAGTGAACGAGCCATAATCAAAGTCACCACCATCACCCTCCACAATGACAGCTGTCACTTTCTGTCAGCCTCACCTCTGTGGGCCTCACCGTACAGCATCTACAGTCAATAATGGTATGAAAGGCAAACAGCTTTATCTAAATCTGTCATTATTAAAAATACACACACTCTTGTCCACCACAAAGGAATCAAAACTGTGAAGCAAACAATGAATGATGCCACTCTGTGTACACTACACACACAAAAACCTCTTTCTCATCGTATTAGCCTGATGTCATGGAATAAACCTTTTGAGTGTGAAATTTGAGCTCAAAAACATTGTATTCACACACACACAATTAAACAGCCTCTTGTAATTTCCTCTGTGCTTTTATTCTCTTGGTTTGTGGATTTCCCTGCTGACATCCTCATATGTCATATGATGCAGGTCACGAGAACAGTGGCAGAGATTGCAGTAAAGTCTTTTGTCTGAAGTTCAACAAGTACAGACAAACTGGAGTCCATATGATACACGGTAAACAATAACTAAATTCTTTCTTCCTCTTCCTTTAAACTTGATGTTCACCTGACAATATGCACATCTGTTTTACTGCTGAATTAGTTTCATGTAACGTTCAAGCATTCTGAGAAATAATTCACGATTAAAGGTCTTTATTTAAAGACAGTTGGCAGAAGGCAAGATTTTAACCACACAAACAACATAAAATGATCAATTTTGTGTGCAAGACACTGAGGTAAAGGCTTCATCTCACTTCTTCAAAGCAACAACTACACACAAGCACCAGCTATGATGTCCTGCTGACTTAGTTTCATTTCAGTCCTGATGGCCAATCAAACATAACCTGGCAGTTCTATACTTAGAGCCTCTTTATAAAAAGACACTGTGTGTGTGTGAAGAATGAAAAGGCTTGATGTTCTGCTGAGAAAGGTGCCTGCTTCTGTGTTTCATCCTCTCCATCGCTTCTCCTCTAGCGCTCAGCGTGAACCACTCAGACCACCAGGCCACACAAACACACACGAGCACACTCACACACACACACTCGCAGATCAATGAAAGCCTTCACCACCTTCTAACTATACCTCTACAGTATATACATCACAGCAAATTCATGCAGTTACTCATTAATGAGTGACTAACCACATTATTACTAAAAGACGTTATTTCATGCATATCATTTGCTTAAAAAAAAGACATTTTTTTTTAATATTAGTGACCCTATGTGATCTATTAGTAAGCAGTGTGTCGACCATGACCTCTACCAGGCTTTACAATGAGCTTGATTATTTTATTTGAGTGATGGAGGTTTCTTTGACATTAATATGATGACTTGTATCTATCTAAAGACTCCAGCTAACATACAAAGGATTCCCTCTGACTCCATTAGAATGGAGAGCTCTATGAAGAAAAACTTTTCATACCAGGAATAATAATATTAGTAATAGAATTAGAATTATTATCTGTACTAGCATTATTGGTATTATTAGCAGTATTTGTGACCACAGAGGCTGAGGAAAGTTGAATGGTGTGGTGTGATGTGGGTCTGAGGAAGAAGAGTCTGTTAGTGAGTCAGTTATCATGGCCACACAGAATACATAGTCAAACTCTAATAGAAGCTGTGGATAAACATAAAAATGTAGGATTGTTATCAATATTCATTTGAGTGATTACCTCCACCAAGAAGGTTATGCCATCAGCTCATATGATCTGGATATCTTGAAAAGTTAGAGACCAATTTGGATGAAATTTGGGGAACGGATAGATAATAAGAGGAAGAAGTGATTAAATTTTGGAGGAGACCTAGATCATATTCTGGATCCATCACCCAGAACATTTTTTAGCCTATAAAAATCAATGCTTGTGCAGATTTTAATGAAATTTAGCATTGTGGCTCATTTTTTTAAACAATTAAAAAAAAAAAAAAAAAAAAAATCATATTCTGGGTCACACAGGATCCAAAAGAACGATTTATTTGTTTGTCTGTTTTTTTAGCAGGATTTTGAAAATGAAAATTTGATTTTCTGGCATGAAACATGGAAACTTGATAAAATGTTTGACAGATAATATTCAGTTGATAAATGCTGTGTGGGGGAGTGGGGAGGGTTTTTTTTATTGGTGAGTTTGTTGGCCTTGGTGGGGTATGACCTCTGTGCCTTCTTGTTTGTGTAAATACTGAAAGCATTGCTTGGTAACACTGTTATATAAAAATAAACTTTACTGCCACATTTTTTAGAAATTGGCTAAATTGTCAGTCTGTACTTTGATATCCCTGAGGCAACAATGGCACTAGAATTCAGTCTGAAATGGAATAAAAATTAAATTTTATCCACTTACCCACATATCATACTTTGCTGTTTTCAGTAGGACAGTGAAACAGAGGAGAGACATGTTAGAATGATGGAGCCGTATTTGTGCTTATACATAGTAATAGCTAGTAACAAAGCACTCCAGTAAGCAAATCAATCAAACATGATAACACATGGCGAAATGTGAGAATTGGCGTGTAGAAATACAAGATCTACTGTGTATGACAGTGACTCCAAACAGAGAAAGCTGTGTAGCCGTACATGGTCGTCCAGCCGCCGGGTTTCTGCAACAGAAGCTGCTTATCACAACAGGAACCTGATCCAGCTATTTTATAGTCAAGAGGAAACACACTGCATCCCTTCAAACAACAGACATTGTTTAAACACCCACGTCTTACTGTGTAACAAAACATACACTCTCCTGCCCATGTGTGCAGACACACACACTCTCACATTAACGAGGACAACATGATGTGCTATCATGCTCCTTACAATGTGTGTGGATTTTTTTTTTCTTTTTTTCTGTCTGCACGGACATCCTTTGTCCATGAACAATAGGACACCCCGTCCTCTTTAGCGTGTCATTCATGAGGACTGAGAAAGAGCCACTCCACCTTTCTGAGAGTGATGAGATGTTTAAGAAGGAGTTGCCATGGTGACGGGTATGTAAAGGCGGTAACAATCTGCCCTCATTAGCTCCTGACAACAACGTGGCGCAACACAGGAATTTTTTCCTTTCATGCTGACAGAACAAACATGTTAGTGGGCCAATTTGCTATTTTTAAGCCCAGTGAGATCACACGCTGACGAAAGCGTGACGAAAGTGTGGCGTGGACAACAAGTATGCCAGCCATGCCCGCCCTCCCTGCGCCCTGAATCACCTGCAGAGCCTCTGCTGCAGACTGAGCCTGTTGGAGAGAAACAATGAGGCAGAATACAACCTGTTGTCTTTGCTCTGAGTGACAGGAATTAAATAATACCCATGACGTCAACCAATCGCTGTGCTTGGCAGACACAAAGAAGGAATAAAATGACGATGAATCCACACACAAAGCTTGTATAAAGAGCATGACAAATGAAGAGTTACGTCAGTGAGGTGATGTCTACACACCAGTCCGATTCAAAGGCTTGTTAGCTTTGGTGATGTTACTTTTTAGTAAGAGCACAATAAATGCATCTGTAATCAGAGGCTGCTGTTGCTGCTAAACTTGGCACCTTCCTGTTTGTTTCAGACCAGTATTCCCCTGTGCCATCACCATCACTTACACATACAAACCCACACAAAAATACACATAACACTTAAGCTTTGTAAGTACCTAAACTGAGTTACATACTTCCTGTACTTAGAACAGTTTGCAGCATGCACAAATCTTTAAAAACTGCTGAACATTATTTTTGCACATTGCTTCACCTGATAAGAAAAGCATGCAAGCCATATTCATGCTACAACGCTGCTAAATTTGGCAAAAGTTGTTTGTGTTCTTAATGATGACCTACTGTACTGAGTTTACTTTGGTTACCCTTGACTCACTTGTGTGTGTGTGTGTGTGTGTGTGTGTGTGTGTGTGTGTGTGTGTGTATGTGTGTGTAACTAGGTTTACATTCCTGACCTGCTCGTTTCTGCATACCACAGATAACTGTGCAAACCTGAAACTGGGGAGTGTGTGTGTGTGTGTATATGTAAATCCAGGACCCATGCACATACAATGCAACAGTGAAAATGTGAACATATATAACCAAATGTTATTCTACAAAAACACACATGATACACACAGTCACGGTTTTTCACAGTGGAAAACAGCACAGGCACATGGTCTGTAGGCGTAAAAATAGCCTGTAGGTTTACCATACATACATACAGTATATATGTACACACAACATAAATAGACATGATCATTTTCGCATACAACCTGAATAACACGCGGAAACCCTGAAGTGCATAAACAGAGATCATATAACATCATATAATAAACAGAAATCATTTTTAACAGCAGAGGTCATAGAGGTCTAGTAGCGCACACGCACACACACACACACACACACACACACACACACACACACACACACACACACAAACATTCACTCAGCCTGTCTTTAAGGTGCTATAATTTTGCATATCTTGCCATTGTTTTGAATTTGGAGGCAACGTAAGAGAAGAAATGCAGGAACAGAAAGTGAAACGGAGCAAACAGCAGAAAAGAGCCATGCACATGTTAGAACAGCACAGCCAGGGCGAGAGGAGAGACCAACGCTGAATCAAACACGTGTGTATTTCACAGTCTATGCCATGCGTGTGTGTGTGTGTGTGTGTGTGTGCAGTCATTAAGTGGAAGAGGCTTAGTCTCAGGCAGAAGCACAGGGACAAAGCATCTCATTCTGCTCCAAGCATCAAGAAGGACATGGAGGGTAACACGAGAGCCGTGGCCAGGAAAGAGAGAGAGGTCTGTGGATAAAAGAGACACGCACTGATGTTCTGAAGCAGCCCCCCCNTCATCCTCCTCCTCCTCCTCCTCCTCCTCCTCTTCTTCCCTCTCTCCCGACTTGGCTTGGTTCTGGGCAGGTAAGTCGATAGGAACCTTGGATCCAATTCACTCTGTGTGCAGTGAGCAACTCATTGATTCACATCAAGAGTGAAAGAAAGAGAAGAGACGCCCATTTAAGGAGAGAAAGCAAGTCTCAGCAAAATAAAGATAAATGGAGGCAAAATAAACGAGGGCTAATAATAAACTAAAAGATTTTCATGTACTTTAACACAAAAGTCAAAAAGATTATCTTTTTTATTATATTATTATAAAACTATCCATCTTAATGTTTGATTTAGTCTCATATCATTAAGGTAAAAAAATATCCACTTGGATTGAACTTAATTTGTTTTGATGTTGAAGTCCTGCCTTATCTTTTCAGCCACAATGTCACCATTCCTGATTGATATCGGAGGCAGTTTGCATTATTTTAGAGATTTGCCAAACAACATAATTGTTTTTGAAGAAAAAATGTAATTTTACAGTTCATCAATTCATCAGCACAATATTTGCTTTAAGATATTTGTTTTGGAAACAAGAGAAGTAAATGCCCCCACTGGCACAAATTTTCTAGCTTGGTTCAGCCATCTTAATAACCTGTTAACATTAGTTTGTCCCTGTGATTATAGTTTTGGTTTCTGCATGTTGAATTTTGTTCTGCTTCTCTCATCAAAACCTAATAAAGAAGGCAATCATACCGCACTGCAGCTGAGGAGGAGCACAGAGTGAAGAAAAACTGTTCACCCCAGTTATGAAGCCCTGATGATTGATTCATTCGTGGAGGCAGATACGATGCAGGCTGAGTGGCATTGCAGTACATGGCTCCATATTAAATATAAACAATAAATCCATATTTCTTTGTCCAAATGTTACACAAGTTTCCAAAAAGCTGGAAAACAAAAATGGGAATTGGCGTCCATTTCATCAATTTCTATTATAGAAATGTTACCAAAAAGGGCCAGCAAGACTATACAATAACGCCTCTGTAAAGCATGCAGTTCAACTGATTATAGCATTTATTATTATTTTTATCTTTTACAACACTATTATTTTTTCAGTTTCATAAATTAATTTGTTTCCTCTGTTCATCGTGTAGTGTTTTTCTCTGCTTTTCACATCTACAAAAAGGAGGAAGTGAAAGCACAGAACACTGAAGCACATAAATCAGGTGGATGGAAACGCAACACAAAAAGACAATGTGAGATAAGATGTAGATTTCTTTTTCACAGGATTTAGAAAAGACAACAAGCCTCATCTACAGGTGGATTATTCCATGAGCCTACCAGTTATCTGGATTTCATCCGGCAGAAATCCTCACAATTACCTTCATTATTGTTGCTACAGAACTGCCAGGACGTTTTGCATAAAAATCAGATTGAAATGTCAGGAAAGATGAGCTTTATACCATCCATTGTCCCTATTCAGGTACTTATCACCAAAATGCTTGAAGGTTACATCTTTTCACATTTAAAAATTGATAAAGATTACTCCAAATATATTAAATAAGATTAGATTAAAATATTAATACAGTCTTTTGTGTTTCTTTATTCATTTTGCCCTTCATTTCTTCTTTTTGCTGTCAACTGATTATTCTACTAGGGATTACAAATAATCCAATACTTCTCTGCCCCTCTGATGTTCTCCAGAGTGAACACAAAGGAACAGCACACACACACACAGGAGGAGTGTTTGCACATTCTCCATGTGCTGAGGGTGTCATGGACACACATATAAGGCTGCCTGCTGAACACCACAATAGGGACATAACTGCGCCCTGAGTCATCCCTTCTTCTTTTATGTTAGTTCTTTCGCCTCTCCACATGCTATTATTGCTTTCTCTCTCCTCTCCTCTCGATTTAGATGCTAACTGAAAGAAATGAAGAATGACAAAACTGGAGAGTAAAGAGTTTGTCCATTATTAGGACAAATGTGGGGTTACATTTATCATGCTAGAGAGCCTTAAAACAAGACTGATTCTTGATTTAAAAAAATAATAAACACCCACTAAAAGTATCTTTTGCATGAGGCAGATTTAGATTTTGTCAAAAATGATCAATATCAATATCAATACCAATCCACAGAGTAAAACTAAGTAGCTTTTAAATTAAGAAATAGCACATTCATTGTCTTGAAATTATAAGCAAAGCCAGGCGTCCGTCCTCTGCTCTTTACATGCTGCTGCACATTAGACTGGAGCTGGTGAGGACCTGTTGCTAATGCTAGCCACTTCAGCTAGATATGGCTGTATAACTGATGTGCTGAGTCAGCTCCAGCAGACTATATGAGCCGTCTCTCTACTTGGGCTAATGTTACTGTCTTACTGCTACCGAAACATGTAGAAAAATTCCATGTGTCCCCCCGGTAGCCACTTTAATGAAAGAAAATTACAAAAAAAAAAAAAACCNTTTTTTTTTTTTTTTTACATATTTTTAGAATGAACATCAATCAGATTAACTATTAGTTTTTGAAACTATATGATTAAAACTGAACTTTACAACTAGAGACTAAATCCTATGTGGAGAATTCATTCTATTATAAATTCTGTAACTGTGATCACGTAAAGTCAATAATAAAATGCAGCATTACACTTAGAGATATATTATAAATGTCCGGCAGAGAGAGCGATCCTTGGGTGTCTTCGGACCCCATTTTGAGAACCGAAGGCCTCAAACGCATTATTTTCCAGTTGGTTCTGTCCATTGCCTGTGACTTTTCCTCAGTACTGATGTCATGTGTTTATCTACTGAGGTAAGACCATGATTTTGCCATTTTTCAATTAACTGAGCGTCTCCTGCGTGTGCCCACACACACACATACACACACTAACCACCACTGCTCTAGCATCCCGCACCCGCCCAGCCCACCTTGTCAAACCTCACACTGACCCCATTGTCTGCTGTCTTTTCCAGAAAACTCATATACACATTTGATACAGCCAATTTTAACAGCCCAACACCTTCATACTCTGTAGTCATGGAGCTTTCTGGGTGTTTCTGCATGAAGTCAGGCTGGATGTCTTTTGCTCGTTGTCTCTCATCTATCCTACTTGTAATAATAACCGACCGCCTACATCATCAAAATTACAACCAGGAATTTGCAAATTAGAGAAAATAAGACCAAAGAACCAATAGTTATGAAGTCTGAATATACATTTTGCTGCATAATTTATTGCTGCATTTATGGGATCAGCTCCCTGACTAGAATATAATGCTAACTAGAGACTTAGTGCATATGTGTGGTATGTGTTTTACTGCTATTTTTATGGTGTTCAGCATGTTGTGTGACCCTTTTAAGGCAAGCCTCACTAACCTCTGTCTGTGGTGTGTGTGTGTGTGTGTGTGTGTGTTTGTTTATCTGCCCTTGATCTCCATACTCCCCCCTTTTCTGAAAGAACTNTGTGTGTGTGTGTTTGTTTATCTGCCCTTGATCTCCATACTCCCCCCTTTTCTGAAAGAACTCTGTGTTGTGCTGTTTATTTGCTGTGAGAGGAATTCTCTCTTACTGGCTGGTACAAACTTGCCACATGGTAACATGGAACCAAATGCCACTCAGCTCTGTTCCATGGCTCACAACTGGATTATAGCACAAAACCGTTTTTACCAATGCTAATTAGTGGATTAGTGTCATAAAGCCTCCTTTAACCCCAAGAAGCGAAGGAATGTTGGTATCTGGGAGGCCAAATGGGAACAGGGATAGGCCAGGTGGTTATCTTTATAGAAAAGGAAAATCAGGTAGTAGCTCTTAATGCTTAAAACAATGCTATACATTTTACAAATAATCGTTATTAGTCACTCAAGATTCAAACTCTTCACATCTCCATCCCTCATTCTATCCCCATCCCTCCTTTTCTCCCTGTGATCTCTGATACACATCCCTAACACTGGGCTCCAAGCAGCAAATTGTGCTTTGAATAATCAAATGTATTTGAGAGGACTAAGTTACCGGCAGCAGTCAGGAAACAACAGGCAAGGGCAGTCATGCAAAGCTGTTCCGCTACCATGCAAATCATCAAGAGAAAGAGAGAGAGAGAGAGAGAGAGAGAGAGAGAGAGAAGCAGAACTGATATAAAGGTCTACCCCTTTGAAAACAGACACAGATAAACTAATTATGGCTGATGTTTCAGAACATTTGGTCTGTGATTGGTGTTTTATCATTACTCTGTCATTAAATGTCATGCGGCCTGATAAAAGTGTGCTTTGTTCTTTTGCATGTACATTGGCAGCCTTGCTAATTGATCGGCCTTTATTCAATGGCCAATAAAGGCCTGGGATGATAAGCAGAGGGTATTTGAACAGAGATTTTGACACATATAGAAGGTTTTTAATAATCCAGGCAGCTAGAAAAACCCCGTGACATTAGGACAGCGGATGAACATGTAGCTGTAGGTTGTAATTCCAACTAAATTAAGTCAGTGTCTTCAACCACAACAGCACTGTACATGGAACTGTGTTGTTTTCATACAACAATACAACCTTGTCTGTCACAGTGGGTCTTTATCTGGAGAACCAGGGATGACTCTTACATTACGCTACAATGTGTGTGCGTGCATGCATGCATGCCTGTGTGTGTGTGTGTGTGTGTGTGTGTAGAATACATGTGGAAGAGAGTGAGGTAAACAGGAGGTGGTGTGTATGATCCCATTCCCAGGGCCAAACAGCTTCTCCAGGGAGAGAGATAAAGAAACAGCCCCTTCCAAAACGGAGGTGGAAACAATGGCCAGGGCAGGGACTCGCAATCACAGCTGTGTGTCATGTATGTGGATGTGTGTGTCTGTATGTGTGTGCGCGCAGCTATTTCGTTGTGTTTTCAACTATCAGTTAGTTACTTTCTTAATAAGAGCTAAGAATAGAAGAAACCATGTCTTCATCTATTTACATCTAGTCAGTCATCACACTTTTGGTGCAATTTCAATATCATAAATTAAACAATGACTACATGTAGTACTCAGTAGTACACCCACTATTAAATTTGACACAACTCAACTGGTGTAAGTATGTGGTTACTCATCATAGATTAGTCTGATTAATTAATCCTGCAACAATAATCTAGCATGACCCCTAACAGGACTCAACAGGTCCACACACAGACCCATCAACTTTCTTGACTTCAAACATTCTATTACTCATACAAACTATAACACACCCAGCGATGTCAACACAGATCAGTATGTCTAATTTACAAGAAAATCACAAGGTTGTTGATGTTAAAAGAATAACGACACACCTATTGATAAATTAGGGAACACAAAGCCAGACCCGATCATACAGTATGTTGTATGATCAGGTCTGTATCATCATCAGTTCCTTATTTGTCATAATGGTAAAGCTGGACGTCCTCACAACCAAATATCCATTGGGAAAGAAAACGTCAGCTGCATTAATCATTTTTACTGAGGTAACATGGGAGGGGAGAATTGGTAATTTTGACTCATCGCCTCCTGGAAAGTTCAAGTCCTACAAACTGTATTGTCCTGACAGGCTAATTGAAGCAGCCAAAATAAGGACGCTCAGCCAGGAGACAGAGCTGAATCATCCTTATTCCTCCACCCACCTGAAAGATGTTTAGGAGGGCAGACAACCTAAAGAAAAGGGGTGGCAGGAGGCTGATGAATATAAAAGCAGGAAAGTAGACGAACAGGAGATGCAGAGAGGAAAAAGAGGCAGAGTGTGTGAAGAGGTTGAAGATAAGGCAGAAGGGACCGGAGATGAGTGATATGGAGAGGAAGCACATGATCTAAAGAGGAGGTAGAAAGGGAAAGGCAGGGGAGTAGGAGGTAGTTCTCCTGTTAGAGGAAACAAACGTCATTACCTTTTTAGTACCACAAACAAAGGGCAGCTGACCCGAAAGGACAGGACAGGACAGGACAGGACCGGAAAGGAAAGGAAAGGAACGGAACGGAAAGGAATGGAAAGGACAGGACAGGAAAAAGGAAAGGAAAGGAAAGGAAAGGAAAGGAAAGGAAAGGAAAGGAAAGGAACTATGTGACATACTTATTTTTCAGGAAATACCTGCAAGAACAGCAAATTGATAAATAATATTAGAATTCTAAATTTTAAGCTTTAGATCTATTAGTCAATTTCAAAAAGAAAAATAAATGTAGATGGAGGAACAAAGAGTTAAAGAGGTGAAAGGAAATGGAGATGGGCCTGGTGAATGTCTAGCTCTATTCCTACAGAGCCAGACTGGGTTTTAAGGCACAGGAAGTCCAGGGACCTACAACACTGAGGAGACCAGATATGTTTCCGAAGGTGGATACAGAGAATTGGTCGAGGTCTAAGGGGCTGAGGTTAATGCTGAGTTAGGAGGACTTGAGACAAGGGCTGTCGGGNGGGGCACCCATTACCTCAGGGTTGGTGTTGGGAGCAGAAGCACGGAGGGAGTGTGCTCCTTTACAGAGAAATGAATGGAAAAACATTCAATGGAACACAAGGAGGGAGCCTGTGAATAAACAGAACTGGTGACTCACCCTTTCTGGGATGGGAGAGATGATTGAGGGTGGGGGTGTGGGGTACAAAACACTACNTGACTCACCCTTTCTGGGATGGGAGAGATGATTGAGGGTGGGGGTGTGGGGTACAAAACACTACCCCCAAACACACCAATGCAGGCATTCATGCGTGTGGACACACTCATGTCACACTCACTCACTCGCCTGACCAGGACAAGCTGCTTATTGTACCAAATTCCCACCTAAAGCTGGAGCGTAACGGGGCAGCAGTTTTGTATTTAGGGGATTTTTGGGACTGTAGTGACTCTAACAAGACTTGATGGCCCTGGATTTGTCTGACTCATACAAACCCAACAATGCACCACCACACACAAGACAAAAACACACCTATGCACAGCAGGCCTATATATACTTCAGAGTTACTGATAAGTAGTGAAGTGTACTGTTTTAAAGAATATAATTTAGAACTACCTGTAAAATGTGACAAGTTGATCTTACTTAAAAAAAAATCTAGGAAACCAATTGCCTTGAAAAAGGTAAGTAAATATCACTATTGGTCTTAAGTTCAAGTCGACATAAAGTAAACATAACTTAAGACTAATAATTATATTTACTTACCTTTTTCAAGGCAATTGGTTTCCTAGATTTTTTTTTAAGTAAGATCAACTTGTCACATTTTACAGTGTATAAGGTCCCAACTGGCTCTTTGCAAAAGCAGATAGAAACATGTTCATGGGAGAAATAAACTTAAAAATCAAATGCTTAGCTACAGGCTAAAATAAATAAATAAATAACATAAAACTAATTTCTTTCCTTACATATAATTTCTTTAGCTTACAAGGGAGTTTTTTTTTTTTCTTTTTTTTTCTAAATTAGATGCGGCTGAGCATCTAAATCTATATTTATCTATGTTTAGATTTCTGCTGTGGAATCAACATTCCTTCCTTTATTTAAAAAGACCAAAAAAAGTAAAGCTTAGATGGGTGCTATCATTTTGAAAGCCAAATTAGCTCTGTGGGATTTGACCATGCTACCCAGTTGTAATATAATCTCAGCTGTTTATTACTATAAGCATCTTTCAGTGTAACTGGGGTCACTGGTGCCTTACACCTGATTCCTCTTCAGGTAGCAGTAATGCACTGACTGGAATGTACACACACACACACACACACACACACACACACACACACACACACACACACACACACACACACTTTTACTTTTAAAGACACTGTATTGCTTAACCATACCCACAACCACTGCATACCTTACCCCAATCCATATCCAAACCTTAAATTACTCCTATTCCTAACCTTGGCACTAAAACCAAGTCTTAACCCTAAAATTAAACGTTAACGCTCTGGGGACTGGTTATGGTTCCCATGTTTAGAAGCGAGTCTCCATAGTGTGACTGCGTGAACATATTTTTGTCCCCACACCATAATGAATCAACACACATAAACCCACATATACACACAAAACACACAAGAAGAAAATGGACTGAAATGGACAGCATGAGGAGAAAGACAAAGATTGTTTCATTTTCTACTTTAGATATCTCAGTCCAAGTGTTTTGTGACATAGGAGTCTTTTTCCGATTCGTTCCCTTTGCATCCTGTTAAAGCTGGAGCAACCATTCCTACAAAGCAGTGTGTTAAGCTATTAAAAAAAAAAAAAAAAAAAAGTCCAAATCTACTGTAGATTTAGACCAACTTTTTTGAGGAACCTGTGAGCTTGGCAGGTAATAATGGAGCTCTACTAAAAGCTTTCCAGCAGCGATATGCAGCGCCATGCCTCTTTGTTGCATACTGACAGAAATACAGTAGATTTCATTGAATTTCCAGCAGTGCATAGATCAGAAACCATGAGGACCGACCATGGATAGCTAGAACGAGACAATGAGAACATAGCAATGCTAAATAGAAACCACTCCACTGCTCCTAAGTTTTGGTGAGTGAGTGCCATGACTAAGAACAAATTAAGGGCATGTGTATACTTGACTTTATGCCTCAGCTTCCACTCACATTTTATGCAATGGTGCTCGTATGACTGATCAGCTCCTCCCCAAAACTTTCAGCCATTTTGCTGGTGTCACTTTCGCTGCACTGCTGACTTGACGAAAACTGACATTACTGCTCCCTCAAATTCTGTAGATATTGCATCTTGTAGATGCATAGAATTAATTCTACAGGACACACACAACTAATGCCTTAAACAAAAGCATTAACTTCTCCTGTGCATACGCAAGATGCACAGGAGAAGTTAATGGCAAATTCAAAACCTGGCCTAAGACCAGTTTTATCCCCAAATAAACTGAATGTACCCCTCAAACCTTCAACACATGATCAAGGTACGCAACCTTTTCTCCTGCGTACATGCTGTACAGCTACTGAACAATCTCTCTGACACTCCAGTACGCCACGAGTAAAGCAAGCTATGGAGATCCAACAGCGGACATGCAGTGCTGCTGACTGTCAAACAAAGTCCATTAGTGTCACTTATGAGGGGAAAGAACAAGGTTTGAGGTGCAGAGTGAGAGTGGCTCTTGGGTAACCTGGTTGGAGAAAAGCTACTATATTTCCTGTACAATTTACTTCTGTGGAGAGTTTCAGCTGATCTAATGTGGAAACATGGTAATCTAATCAGCTCTCAGTCTATAACTGAGATAAAACAAACTACCATCTGATTTTAGGATAATATTATCTACTGTATGTGTTTGCCTGCATGAGCACATCATAGTTCAGATGTTAAGCAGGCTTATTAAAATTATAACCTTAATTTGGTCCCTGACTACTCTGGGCTGACTATGCTCTACATGCAGCATATTAAAACAGCATTACATTTTTGATAATTACTTAAAATACATTGGAATAATTACTATAAACAAATAAAAGTGTAGCCAAATGGTAACATTAGTGGTTCTCAAATTAAGAACATATTTCCAATAACAGCCATTTCTTCCTGTTGGAAAGAGGATATTGTCATTGCCATTGTCACCACTGCATCTCTCAGCATGAGTTTGTTTTTAGGTTGTTTTATTTTCATTTTAGAAGATAAACACAATGGACATAATTATTCCCATAAGCCTTCCAATCATTCCACCATTAATGCCAGACCTTGTTACATTTTGTACTATGAAGAGAAGTGAAAAGGACTTTTAACCATAGCAAAGTTTGAAAAGTCACTAGCGTGGATACGAGGAAGTAACGCATAATAATCTTACATATTAAAGACTCTCTCCAATCTAATTTCACTCATGAATGTGAAGAAATGTCTAGAATACTAATCAGTTTTTCAAAGCAATTTTATGCATGTTTAAGACTTATTGGAAATGTGACTTGTATTCCAGAGTATAAAGAACTGTAGCTACTGAAGTATATTTCCTACATTAAACTTGGGAAGACCTGTTTTAACATATAGCACATACATGCTGCCCCATATTGAAACAGCCAGATGAAACAAACCGTATCATTGTCTTAAACATCGAACCTTCCTGTCACATAATGTTCTCTTTTCTTCAAACTGTGTGAGGAAAAATGCTAATTGCTGTAATTAGAGCAGGGCAAAATGCGTTAAGGTTTCCTACTTTTACTCTCTGTCTCGGCTGTCTCTCTGCATGTTTCAACCCTTTTATTTACTAGTGAAAAGGTAAGGGTATAGACAAATGTATGTGTGAGAATGCATGTGTGTGAGAGAAACCCAGAGAAAATCAGCCAACATTAGACCTAGTCTCATAGACATATGAGATAAGTCTGTGAGATATATAAGGTTGTGATAAGGGCCTTGCAGAAACAGGGTACTTAGGTAACACCTATAGCCAGTTTTTCTCGTGACATGATATCCCACATCACCAGTTCCCACACACTCACACACATTCAAGACAAGCACACTTCCTACCTTGGTGTCAACAATGGAACAGGCGATCTGTTTAACGTAGGCCAGGTCTGCAGTCTGAGGCATCAGGACAGATTCTCTGGTCAGGCCAATTTGGATGATGAAGGACACCCCTGCTGGTATGGGAGGCACAGGGGTCATCGCAGCTCCACCAGGGGTCATCGCAGCTCCGCCAGGGGCCTGCCCTGGTCCCAGATCTATAGGGAGGAAGCTACCCCGAGTAGGCACAGGGGGCATGGACACTGGGTTCCCCGGCTGCATTACAACTGAGCCTGGGGGAGAAGGGCCCCCAAGAGGAAAGAAGACCTGGGCCATGGGTTCTGAGGGCATACAAGGACTGGCGTTGGCCATTTAGAGTCCTGTCTGCTGGCTGGCTGAAGCTCTCAACATACACACACACACCACCAAACTAAAATTCACAGAAAACCCACACTCATTCAAAGTCTCAGAGTGTAAACACTCTGGGCTACATGCACACACACACACGCAAACATACTAAGTAGGGAGTCCTGGTGCCTCTGTCTTGTGTCCACCCCCTCCCAGTGGCTCAAGGAAGAACTCCCAATCCAGGAAGAAGTGTTTAAGAGGTGTTTTCCTCCTTTCTGCTCCTCTTACACCCTGTGTTCAAGCTCTGTTGTCAGAATTATTTGTCCTGGCATTGAAAACCATGAGGAGCATGTATGAGAGGCTCACAAAACAAAGACAGTCTGAAGGGGGAAACTACCTTCCTACTGCTTTTCCTCCTTCTCTCCTCCCCCTCTCTTGTCCAAAGAAGTTGTTCTGCAGAGAAAGTCCAAACTTGATGATGAAACTCCCACAGCGGGAGAGAAAAACAAAAACAATGCCAAAGTTTGTTGTGCTCCTCTCCACACTCAGTTACAAAATGGCCTCCTTAAACAGGAAACCGTGAGAATGAAGGAGAGCAAGAGACTGCACTAGTTTTACAAGACTTGCCCTGTTTCAGTTTCAGCCCCAGTTGAGTCTTTTCAATAGAAAAGCAGAGAGAGAGAGGGGGGCAGAGAGAGCTGTGTGAGGGTTCCTCCCTCTCTCCCTCCCTCCAGCTCTCTCATCTGTGATCTTACCACAGACGAGGAGGAAGTGAAATGACTGACACATCTCTAAGCCAATAGATTTTCTCCTCAAGGTTTGGTGACGTCACAGGTCCTCCCTCTCAGTCTCTCCTCCCAAGCTTCTTCCTCCTCGCTTTCCTCTTGCTCTGTCCTTGGTTTAATTCCTCGTTTGCTCTTTTTCTTATTAGTTTGGGCCAGTCAGGATCCTCTTTTGTTGCCTGAGGGGCCACTCGAAATCCCTCTCATCTCTTCCTCTTTCTTACGGAATGAGTTTCTCTCTGTACTTGTGTTAAACTCTGTGTTTTCTCTCCGATTTTTCCTTCTGCCACCTTCTCTTTTCTCTGCATCTGAGCTGATACACCTCTCCCACACGGCAGAATAGGACCACACCTGTTGTTGAACAGAATTATAGGTCATAGTAAAATGAGGAACTTAGCTTTAAGGAACCATACTGTCGAGTTTGTGTTTAAACCCAATATACACACTCCGCATACATGTTACGTTACTGACAACTATTTTCCAAAACATAAAACTGCATTTTAGTTTTCCTGTAATTTTTCCAAATCCCTGGGCCTAATCTTTCAAAATCAAATGTTCAAATGACACACCCACCTTAAAATTCAATGTTTCGCCTGCTAACACTTATGCACGATTGTAAAAGTGATGGTTATTTTTAATTTCTAAAAGCTATCTTTAAAAGCCGTCTTGTGCTGGGACTATATTTCCTAGTGGAGACATACATTGTTTTCTTAAGTGTTGGACCTGTTAAATATTACAACAAAAAAACTTAATAGACATTGTGTTCACTGTAATGGATTACTTAATCTCAAACATGTTTCAAGTCAAATGTATAGACATAAGTTGCTTTTAAAATGAACTGAAAAAAAAATTGTAAAATTTACCGCTCCAGCAGTATCTTTTGGGAAATGGTTGTCAATAAATAACTCAGCATCAGAGTGATTCTTCTCATTTCTGAGGGAAATAGAAAGGAAGATAAAAATCATTAACGTTCCTTTGTGTTTGATCATGAAAACCTCCCTAGTTATACTGAGACTCTGACATGTAGTTCATCATCTCTGGAGTACCTTCTTCCCACAGCCATCAGCTCATGTTACTTGTAGTCTTAGAATGTGCAACACACTTTGCTGAAATGATGTTACAAGAGTCTGCTAATGTGGTACTAACTCACCAGCTGTAAATAATTTATGTGTGGATACTGTTTTCACCACAAGAGGGTGATGTTTCTGTTGTGTTTGCTGGATATTAAAGGACCCTACCTGTAATTTTTCATGTTTTAGCCCAATAAATACTAAATATGTTACATTACTGCCAACCATTTTCCAAAAAATACTACTAGAGCATTCCTTTTTTTAATTGTTTTTCCTACCTTCAGGCAGCCATTGGTTTCAGTTCATTCGAGTATGCTTTAACAATCATCTCATATAGACCTGAAATATGCTTGAGATAAGAAATTCATCACAGTGAAGCACACGCTGCTATTTTTTGAAGTTACTTAATTTCACTGATCCAACATGGAGCTACAGGAAAAAAAAAAAAGTGTCTCCATCAGAGAATATAGTCCCAGGAGAAAACTGCTTTTAACAGAGAGATTAAAATGGCCGTGCCTTCTTCATGCAAACGTGTGATAGCAGGGGAAACATCAAATTTTAAGGTGGGTGTATCACCTGAACATTTGATGTTGAAAGATTAGGGGAGCTGACAATATAACTCAAAAACTGAAATATGTTTTTATATTTTGGAAAATGTTGGCAGCAGTGTAACATGTTTGAGGGTTGTATTTATTTAGCACAAACATGCAAAATCCTAGTGTAGTCCTTTAAATAATTAGTTCCAATTCCATTTATCCATAGGCTTAGTCTCATATTACAAAAAGACAACTAAAGTCACATGACAAAGGCAAAAATTAACTACATATTTATGTAATGTGATAACACAATGTATGTTCCATTAAGGACAGTAATCTATATAAGTAGCAAGTAGCCAGGGTGCAATCTGATACTACCAAGTCTCTTACATATAGGCAATTTTTCAAATCTTTTCTTTTAGATTCTAAAAACTTATTTAAAAAAAAAAACTTAAAAATATAAAACAAAATATAACTGAACAGTAGCTTTGAAGCTTATAGGAAGTAAGTCCTTGATTCGTGATTTAGGATACTTAATGAGGATAGTTTTTGAGGCCTGAACTAAAGTGAATCAGATAAAAGATGGGCTCTGTAAAACCTAAGTCTATCATCAAAGAGATTCTTATTAATTCTGTATATATTGGGTAGTATTCTATGATGGTTTTTAAACTGTGTATTTAAACATGTAAAGGATGTCAACTTCTCACTTTCTAGGGCAGATATGACACAAAATACAATCTGCTGTACAAAATCTTTCATTGTTTTTCTTCCTTAATGACATATAACAGGGGACCCGTAAACAAAAGAAAATGTCATTTGATACAAGCTAGAATGCAGTTCAAAAATATATAATAAAACAAAATTAATAAAAAGCAGGTCTCTTATCCCTTGTAGTTAGAGGAAATAGTATGAATACAGCTTAATATGATGTACAAAATATCACACAGTGATAAATTGCTAATAAAAAAAAATAAAAACACAAAGAAATGAGTCCTTTATCTTGGCCACTGACTGGTAACTGATTTTGTAAAATGTTTTTTTTTTTTTTTTNTTTTTTTTTTTTTTTTTTTTAAAAAACAGTTATACATTGCCATTATCAATCACAAGCAGTTTCTATGCCTAGCAAGGAAGAATAGTTCACTTATCATACTACAGTATTCTTACATCTTAATAATCATATTCATAGTAAAAGAAAACAAATGCAAGAAAGAAAACATGGAAATGATAAGACATTTACAGCACATAATGGCATCTTGTCATTTACAACCTCTGGTTCTTTTTCATTTTATTTTGTGATGTGGTTCTGTTTGTGATACTGGTTTGTCTGTCCTCAGAGAGGGGATATAATCACACAGAATGAAAAGAAATCATCAGTAAATCTAAATCTAAGCAATAACTGTGGGCTACGGCCAGTCCCAGACAGCCTGTTAGTATTTACTCCACATCCAATAAGAAAACATTATTTCTGCACCCTGTCTGTACCCAATACATCAATGAGATCTTCTATTATAAAGCTCATCCACTATTAGATGTAGTGCAACATAGAGCCAAATAGTAGTTAAACATGATAACAGGACAGTTTACCCAGCAGCAATACAATTCTGTAGTTGCACCAAGTTATTCTGTTTGATAGATCCATGCCAAAGCAAAGGGCGAGCAGCAGAATAACATCTGGTCTGAATTCGGACAGACATCAGTCCACCACCTTGTCTGACAGAAGACATCGGAACTAAGACAGCTAGTGTTACCATTGATTGGGAGAGGAGGGTTTACCTCTAGGCTAGACTGAATGCTTCAATCTGGCCTCTGACCCCCCTCCCAGCCTGACCCTGTAATCATATTGAAGAGGTGGACAGTGCCCCTTAACCAAATGAGTTCACTCCAGATTTTCCAGCATTCTTGAGGGAGACTGCAAGGGTTAATGGTCAACTTATGTGAAGATGGGAGAGTTGTAGTCCCTGACATGCCTCTCTTCTCTATTTTGTCTGCTATGCTGATGCCCACTGGGCATGTGTTGAAACTAGAGAAAACACAGCAAAGAGGGTGACCAGGAGTGGAGTAGACTGGACACTAATAGATTTATGTCACCCTCTGACCAACATCACCAATATTAGCTTCTCCTCTTAAATCAATGCAGTTTCTTTCTTCTGACTGAAATGATGGCATTTATGTCAATTTAGCTCAATAATTAGGATAGCGCCAAATTTTCCCTGCATGCCTCTGGAGATATGCTTCTCCACTTCATCCTTAGCTCTCTGGATAATGAGCTACCATGCCACTGACGCATGTCATACAACCACAGGAAACAGGAACTAAGTGACAATGTTTTTCACTCTGAAAGTCTAACTAACCAAGAGCCAGAGCTGAAAACCACCAAAAAACTGGCATCAATTTAAGCTAAAATGAAAATCTGAACAACTGTCATGTAAGTAAACAGCTTCAGCCCAAGTTATCCTCATTGTAATGTCATGATCAGCTCTGTACAACATCCCACATACCAGCTATCAAGCCTGAAATGATAAAGGCCAACCTTATTTACAGTGTGATCACGCAGTGTCTCAGTACAAATTAATTAAATGATTTCACAATGAAAAGTAATTTAAAAACTGATTCAGTCTATGCAGATCTTTAGCCCAGTGAGTGAGAAAGTCTGTCTTTCTCATTCAAGCACACACAGAAACACACACACACAGACAAACAACAGGTCCCTGATTCTGACTCAAGACTAACAAGGTCTTAGCACCGTGATTTAACTAGTGCATATGCAAACACACACACGCACATACACAAGCACGCACACCTCTGTACAGTAAAAAGTGCCAAATGACATGTGTGTCATTTGTTGAGTGTACACAGACTGGCCTTATAACCCTTTAGTCCAGAGACTAACCGTGCTCCGTGATATCCACCTTTAGCCGGTTAACGGTGTGAGAATGTCCGTCTGCAGAACAAAACTGTACATCTGCAGAAAAGGATCTGATGATGACAATGCTCTGACAATAGTCGAAATATATTCATTCATCATGTCTCGCGCCCACCCACACACACATAATCACGCACAAGCAGAGGCAAAGTCATGCACACTGTTCAAATGGGGTCACTGTGATATTCAGACATATGAAACAATGAGACTTAGTGTCTTGGCAATAAAGTTGAAATTAAAGCTATTTGTTTAACACTGGTTAGCAACTGGCTAGTGCTTCCTCACCCACAACTTAGTAAAACATTCTCCAACCCCAAATACTACACCACACACACATCCTGGAGTCTTTGGAATGTAATACATTGATTTCCTATGCAGTGATTGGTCAGGTGGTTCTTCTGCAAACACTGGAAATAGTTACTGTTGTTAGGCATGCCTACATATGTTAGCAACAAGCAAGCTAACCTTCGTTATCCATTAAAAAAAAAAAAAAGTACTGTATCTCAAATGAAATATGGTGGTGCACTAGTGCGTGGTGTGTGCTGTGTGATACAAGTGTTCCCTTGGTGGTTCTCCATAAATGTGAGGAGTGTGAGCAGTTCAAGCGCACAAACACACGCGGTGTAGTAGTAACCGCTGTCAGGCTGAAGAAAGCAGAACAGAATGCTGTAGTGTATAAAAGTGTTACTCCAAACATTAATATTTGAAAACCGAGTAGCCAGAAACTGGAAGTTATAAAAACGCGGGATGATTAGTATCACAAGAAGTCACTGAGGCATCATCATTAGAATGGTGAGGGATTGATGGGAGGTGATGTCCTGTGGTGATGACCCAGCCAGTGGGGTGCAGGACGAGTGTTTGAATGTGTGTATATAAGCAGGTAAAATGTCTCCACTCTAGTCTTTAGTCTCTTTTGGCCCAGGTGCAGTTGTAGGATTCTACAGGCAGAAAAGGAGGTAAAAACAATGTTAGACCAACAGCTGTAAGATGAAACAAATGCAGTCAATATTAAATGCTACAATAGACAACATAACCAAATCCTTGCTTCAACAATTCCCACCCTTTCACTTGCCTTGTGCCCTACCAAACCCCGCTGCCCCCACCCTTACCTTACCAGAATGACAACAGTGCTGTCAGACAAAGATCTTGGCAAGTGCGTCTGCGCCGGCGCTGGCGATGAAGGGCTGGGAAGAGTGGAAGGCCACATCATGAATGGCCTCGTCATGCTTCTTCCTGTGGGCTGTGATCTCCTGTACGCACGTCCTATTGTCTAGCATCCATAGCCGCACTGAGCAGTCGTGGCCTGCAGGAGGCATGCAGAGCAGTAGTGTTATGAGGGAAAACGAGCAAAGTGAAAAGAAACCCTTTCTTTGCTTAGCTTGATGATGGAGAGATGAAATGTAGTTTTCTTTTGTCTTTTTTTTTTGTTTGTGATCAACTATTAGTCAGACAATAAATAGTAGAGAAAAGGCATATGATGTAAGATCTACTAGCATTAAAATACTGGCTCTAAGTACATGATATTAATGGTATTAAGAATTTAGCACATGCACTAATTTAGCATGTGCACTAAGATCAGGCTGTATTCTGCACCTCATCCCAAAAGCCCAATCCTTAGATGTTCAGATAAACAAGGCTGTGCTGTGTTACTTTCCACAGAGGAGATGATGAAGTTTAGGTGTTTGGTACTCACTGCCAGAGATGAGGTAAGTGCCTTTAGGGTCTGTCGTTAGACAGGTGACTGCATCCAGGTGGGCAACCATTGAATGGACAACTTTACCTGTACAAACGCATAAAACAAATGTGCTGATACACATTCACATATGTCTTAGCGTCTGAAGACGAGGATTAATAAATGACCGTAAAACAACTACTGTAGATACCTGTCTTGTTGTCTAGGAAGCGGATGGTGCGGTTCTCGTGTGCAGTGATGGAGACGGGTTCAGACGGGTGGCTGACCACACGGTTAATCAGTTCACTTCCTGCAAAGGGAAACAAACTTTTTTAATTTCATCTTTTTTTTTTTAAGGAAAAGTGGCAATAAAGTCAGCTAGAGATAGTGGCTATGTATGAAAAATAGTTAATACAAAATATATGCTAGCTATCAACTAGGCTAATAGGCTAATAGTCTACACATTTAGTTAACGAGGCCAAAACTTCTCAGTATTGTCAATTTTTTTTTTTTTTTTTGAGCTGCAAACTTGAGAACACTGACAACTGGAAATATGAGTTTCATGGTCCAACAAAAATCAAAGTAGTTTTGACTGATAAGGGGTGAGTTGTGAGTTGATAATGAAATATCCATTTTTGTCCTCATACCAAAAAATAAAATACATTTGTTTTGCTGCAGAAATTACTATTTGTAACAAAAAAAAAAAAAAAAAAAANAAAAAAAAAAAAAAAAAAAATTCAAAACAATATTTAACATCAAAAAAATGTAATGCTCTCGTAGTTTCATTTCTTTAATATGAGAAATTAATGGGTGCTATTGATTTATTTATATATTTTGATGTTATCATTTAATGTATGTCATCCCATTGGGTTATGCAAAATCTGAACAAAATCCAAGCCAACAGTGGGTTCACGACATACCATCCTTGGTCTGAGTCTCTAGCACCATGATGCTCTGTTCTGTGTTGAGGTCGTAGAGCAGCGTCTCACCACCGTCAAATGACACAACTACCTGGTTGAGTTCAGAGGTCACAAAGGCCACTGAGGTAGGCGTGCCACGCTCTGGGAGAAGATAGGAGAAGTTGTTGGGTTTTAGATAAGACACAAGGACAGAAAAGACATGCCAACGCTCAAACACATGTGCTTACCTCTCTCTTTGTTGAAGACAGACAGGCAGGGCACTGAGTTCTGAGGGTCCCAGATACGAATGGTGCCATCGGCTGAACACGAGGCTAGACGATGGTGGACTGCAGAATAAGTCAGACCCCACACACTGTCCTCATGGCCTGCCAGCACACTGCTCTCAATGCCAGGATCTGAGGAGGAACAGACACAAAAAGGTAAGAAACACCTCACAAAATTACTATTACTTGCTGAGTCTTGCAAATTTGGTATCAACTGACCATAATTGTCATAAGGATCCACGTTAAGGTCTGGCATCTTCCAACACCTCACGGTTCCATCCAGGCCTCCGCTGTAGCAGGATTCTCCATCTTCGCCCATGGTGAGCGACAGAACAGCTCCGCTAAACAGAAAGAGAAATGGATCAGAGGCTGCACGGTATTTATATATATGTCAGTGACAGTTTGTGCATGACATGTGGGTTTGTGGATGCTCACCTGTGTGCTCTAAATGTGTAGATGGGCTCAACGTCCAAAGCTGCATTCCTGTGGAAAGACACAGTGTTTTAATTTTTCTCCTTCATATCATTTCTCTGTTGTGCTTGATGTCTCATCTTATATCTGTAGTAACGCTGCTGATTCATTATTGCTCATGCAGACCTAAGGATTCTTACTTCTTAGAGTGCATGGCTTTGTTGAGGTTCCACAGTTTTAGCGTTCCATCCTCAGAGGCTGTGAGCAGCACCGCTTGGCTGGGGTGAAAGGTCAAAGCGCGGATGGCATCAAAGTGACTGCGTAGTGTGAAACGAGGGTTCCATGTCTTCTTAAACTCTTCCCTGTTATCCTGCATCTGCCAGCACACACATTTAGAGGAATCAATATACTAATTATGAGTGAACACATTTTGATCGGATTATACCTGCACAGAATAAATGTGTAATTACATCCATGGAGAGATCATTGTCATTGGCAACAGTGAGGTCAGCCAGTTCACCCAGGTTCATGTCCCCTCCCCCAACAGCATCCATAATGAAGACGTCAGAGGAGAAACCCAAGGCGCCACCTGCAGGTCCACAGGAGGAAGGGCACAATACACATTACTGCAGCTTTACAAGCATCATGGCTGTACCAATACTAACTGAGATAATTAGAAATAGTAGCAATGAGTTTCATATCGGAATGACAAATTCTATGTATTTTCTAACTTATTCCAACAATCTGTACTGGAGCAAATGCTGTAGGTGTGGCACCAACTTTCTCATTCCCTGTACAGCTTTTAAAATTGGAACTGAGACAGATTTTACATTTTAGATTCAACCTTTCAGTACAGCCATGCCTGTGGGAGACAGGGGAGGCTGAGGAACTGAATAGTTTATCATTTTCTATGCCATATAGTGGAGACCAGGGAAAGTCTTACCTTCCCCAGAGCGAGCCTGTCCCGATACTGAAGGTGGTGGTTTAGGTTTGGGGGGGAAGTCCGACATCATGCCTTGTAATGTGTTCCTGCGGTTCTCTGAACCCGGCAAGAGGAGAGAGACACAGAACATCATCCAGTCATGCAGAGACGTGGAGGAAGGAAGGAGAAGCCGACAGATGGATAGATGTGTAACAGAGAAAGATGGAGACAGAGGCAAAAAAACACATAATTCACACATTGATATGTAACATAGAAAAGTGAAAGACTTCCACTTTTACAGACAAACTTAATGTGACTCAAAAAATGAAATACTTATGAAGATATGGAGCAGCATGCATGAAAGCCCATCAAATGACCCCTAGAGATGACAGAAAATCACAGTCTACAGACGGAGATGACAACCACATGATTCAAGAATAACAGATACTGACAGCTGGTGAAACAGGACAGAGAGACGAGTGCTTGGGAAAGAGGTTGGTTTTATTGACAAGAGATGCCAAGACACAGTGAGAAATAAAAGATTAAAAAAGGTGAGCAGGGGCAGAAAAGACAGATACACTGGTGGGAGGGATTTTGGCAGTGCTGGTGTTGATGATGTCACTATGGCAACAGCGTACCTAACTCCCGTCCATCCCCTGAGATCCGGGCCTCTCCCGCCCCCTCCCCATCCTCCCCGGAGCCCAGGAAGTCAAATTCACTGAGTGCATCTTCCGAGTCATCTTCATCCTCCTCATCCTCTGGATCCAAGTCTGTGGTCATGGGCTCTGAACCCATCTATATTATGGATAGTAAGAGAGGGAGAAACAGAGAATAGCAATTACTATGACATATGAAAAGTCAAGCTGCAGTTTCACAATACAGCAACCATCTGTTTGATTTTGATCCTTTTGCTATCTTCCCTTCGCACCTTCATACGAGATTTCTTGTTTTTACGTGGACCGTCGATGCAGTCAGTCGCCATGCCTTGGAAGTCATCTTCTTCGTCGCTGTCATCTTCGTCATCATCCTCACAGCCATGCAAGAAGGGGATCTTATCAAGCACTGAGCTACCCAGTCGTTCCTTAGAGCTTTCCTTACCCGCATTCCTAGAAATAAGCACATTTTAGCCTCTCCATTCAAGGCAGAACTGTGATATTTAGACATACAAGGGATGAGAGGACCTGGATTATACTTTACATCAATATATTTTTTCGCATTTTGGCTGGTAATGTTTACAAAACAGTACATATGTTTTTCTGTTCATATCATCAAAAAAATCTAATTATTGCTTTCGGTTTCAACAATGCAGGGGTTTTAACAACTGGCATCATGGCTGAACTTGCATTAACAAATATTTTGACAATAGAGCTGCATTTATTTTCAGTTTATGATATTAATATCTGCCCTTAGACATTTCACAACCACATCAGAAAGATAATTTAATTAGTTGAAAGTCACAAAATACTAACAAGTAAAGCAAATCCCCCATAAGGATATGTATGTGTATGAGTATGTGTGCAAGAGAGGGCATTCTGACCTCTTGATTTGTTCCTCTATCTGTCTGACCAGCAAGGACTCCCCACTCGCCCGGGGCTCAGGCTCAGGACAGGCTTCACTGGCTGGGGGGCCATTAGCCTCAGGACTACTCCGCCCTAATAGGGAACGCACACGCTTGGAACGCATATCCAGGATAGTATCTGAATAGCCCACTTCCTCAAGATATCTACAGGAAAAAGAACACAAAGGCATACGACACCCACAGAAATTACTCCTTCATCAAAACATTTAATATCAACATTTTAGTACTGATAAAAAAAAAAACTTTAGTTGCTAGGACAGACAATCCTTACTTGCGTAGTAGCTGACGTCCCTCCTTCCAGGACATCTGATTGGCCGGCTCAGAATCTGATTCAGCTGGCCCATTGGGTACTACAGTAAAAAAGGATGACTTAGTCAACCGTGACGCAAGCAGGGCATTAACCCAAAATATGACAAGACAGAGAGGAAAGTTTGAGCAAAAGACACAATGTCAGAAAACATTTAAAACTATCTATTATCATTTCAAATAACAGAATATCTAAGGGATTTGTTAAACATACATTGGTCTGTTTCTGTTTCTGGTTTCTTGTCCCCAGGACTCTGGTCGTTGCCTGTCTTCAGCTTCTGGTGCTTAGCCCTGCAACGCAATGAACCACCACATGAGGGCAGCATTACAAGCAATGGGGATTGTGTATGTTTGAGCCCAATATACGTATAAAACCTGTACACATTATGTTACTGACAACCAATTTCAAAAACATACAACCATATTTTTCCTGTTATATTTTCAAATCCCCTAATCTTTCAAAATCAAATGTTGAAGCGATACACCCACCTTAAAATTAAATGTTTCACCTTCTAATACTTATGCACTATTGTAGAAGTCACGGTCATTTCCATTTCTCGGTAAGAGCCGTCTTCTCCTGGAACTGTATTTCCCAGTGTAGACATACATTGTCTTCCATGCAGCTCCATGTTAGATCAGTTAAATAAAGTTACTTCGGCCAAAAACTAACAGACATCTTGTTTGCTGTGATGGATTACATGTCTCAAGTCTCTACAAGTTTATTTTTATCATGTACTGGAATGAACTGAAACCAATGGCAGGTAGGAAAAAATATTCTGAAATTTACCGCTAAAGTAGTATATTTTGAGGGTAATGTAACACATACAGATTGTACATATTGTACAACTGCCAGTATGGCCATTATGATGGCAAGAGAGACACAGAGAGTTTGTCTTACCTTTCTTGTTTGAGAGCATACTCTAGCATTTTGATCCGCCTCACCAGGTCCTGTTTCATGTTCTCCTGCCCTTTCCTCTCACCCTGTAGGAATGCTACCTGAGCCTGAAACACACATATACACAACACAAGAGATTCTGGTAAGGAACACACAATGTTTTGAATTCAATATTCATTGCACATGCATTTAGTAGTAGTTCAAGGCAACTGGACTTTCTGTTTATTCTTGAAGACATTTTGTCACTCCTTGAAGTTCTGAGTCAAGACTCAAGTGTGCAAGGCACTACAAGTGTACATTTTTGCCAGCTATTGGGTAATAAAACAGCATTTATCCTCAGAGAGGAGTCCACACCTTGGGTCAGGTGAATCTTTGGGTCATGTGGGAGTCACATGATGGAGTTCGGTCATATGGCATTCATGTGCGAGTTGCTGGTGTCCCACAAGTAAGACAGAACTCTCACAAGACTGCCGTGTGACTCTAATTCTGAGTTAGCTGTGAATTTGGAACTCGGAATTTCTGACTTCCAACAGGGAAAAGTAAAAGAAAATGTTCCCTCAGCTTGAAATTCCTACTTGGAAAGTCAGACAAGCTTTCCCAACCCCAAGTTCAGTATTGACATCATTTCAACATGTCACCGTAAACAGTAATTTTTCAGTTCTGAGATACGATGAACACAGCGTAACGACCCATCTGGACCAAGGAATCACCTGGCACAAGGTGTGAAGGACTGTCAGAGGTCAAAGGCCAGTTCAGTGCCTACCACTGACTCAGAACTGAAGAAGGTACTCCGATGAGTTTCAAAAATCTTCAAGACTAAACCTTGAATTACTACTGCTAGATATCCAATGAACTTGTTGACTGAGAACCTCCATAATCATAACACAACCATGACACAACAGTAACAAGAGGCTCAGCAGAGACTAGTAAGTAAATCTTTTGCTATATGTACCAACAAAGATCACAAGCCTACAGCAGAATGTGAAGGAAAAATGTTTAATGATATGAGCAACTTCTCAGAAAAAAAAGAAAAAAAAAAAACTTCTCAGAACTCTGAGGAGTAAGTAGAGGCTTGTGGAAAAGGGCTTTTATTTTTAACTTCTCTTAACCAAGGGCTCACCACCCTTCTGCAGGAGAGGACAAACAAGACGTGGCCTGGCCAAATTCAAATACCCATTTTCAAGACACATCCTTCCTTTGTCAGCTTCCTTTTTCAACTTCCGTCCTTTTCCTCCCTCACCAAGCTGATAATTTCTTACCTTGAGAGAAAGATGGTCCCTGCCCATTCTTAGCATATGTCAAACAATAAAGAAGGTCAGCAGGAAGGAAAGCTGTGATTATGAGAGAATGCTCAGTAACAGCACCCTTTGACAAGGACTATCTTTAGACACGGGCTTCACTTGGGTAAGCTAACAGCATGACTCAACAAAGATGGGAAAGGACTGACTGAAGGAAAAAAACCAAACAAAAAAACAGCTTTTAAGCATTATGATATGCACCATGTGTTTGACAGTAGGACATTACAGTATAACAGTGGTTCACATGGGTCGAGAAACAGCCTGCCCTCTACTGGATGAAAGAGAAGAATGCCCCAATTTAAAAAGAAAAAAAAAAAACATCAGTGTTCCTATTTCGAAGTAGGCTAAACTGAGCTAATCCATTTAAGAAATCCTCAGTATATGAATGCAAATGATAGAATCAAATTTGTTTAGCATTTTTTACTGTCTCCCCTCTCCCTAGTGGTACTGTAATTTCTCCTTCTCATGCTCATTTCTGTGCCCATGCCTCAGCTTCCACACACTTCTGTAAAACTAGAGCAGCCTAAAAACACTATCTCAAGGGGTAGACACTTGGTCATCTTGACAGGAGAGTCAATCACCCAAGAAAACACACACACACACACATGCAGAAAAACAGCTAGGAAAGCTTGCAAATCGCATGTAAATCTGCTTAGCAAACGTTACTGCAGCTAATGAGTAATCCTGATTAAGGCAACGTTATTTTCCATTGTTATCTCAGAATTTTACAGATTGTCAACCCTGATATGTCAACTGTATAATGACTAATACAACCAATAAATTAACTGCTCTTATTCATTAGGAACACCGAAAAGATGAGCTGAAACCCAATATAAACACACTGCAGTCATGCAGTCAGATACAAAGGCTAGTAAAAAAATAGGAAAATCTGCTTAGCATTAGAACAAAAAATATGTTTCTGTTATTTTCTATCCATCTTGTAAGATTTTTTCAACTCATGGTGATAAAATTTGAATAATTGCCTTTAAAATGAGGTACTAACATATGAACAGCTCCTTGAGCGTCAAAAGGACAATCAGGCTAGGTTCAACAACTTGAGGACACATGCATAAAACTGCCTGAATATGAAAACAAAATTAAAGGATCATACCATCCTTGTTGCATGTTTGAGCCTAATATATTCAATTTTCATACATGTTACAATCATTTCCCAAAGGATAAAACCGTATTTCAGCTTTTCTGATATTTTGCAAAACCTCTTAATCTTTTAAAATCATATACTGAAGCGATACACCCACCTTAAAAATTGATGTTTCACCTGCTAATAGTCACGCAACCTTATTAAGTCATTTGGTCATTTTAAATTTTTCAATATAATGCAGGTCTTCTTTTGGGACTATATTCCCCAGTGGAGACGTACATTCACTCCATGCTTTTTATTGCGCTTAAACGCTAAAATTACGTAACTTCTAAAAAAAAAAAAACCTGAATATACGTCTTGTTCGCAATGATGGATTACCTATCCCAAGAACGTTTCCAGTATCAACAAGTTAATTTTAATAGCGTACCTGAATGAATTGAAACCAATGGCGGTCTGGAAGGTAGGAAACAAAACTTAACTCACCGTTCCAGCTTTGGGAAATGATTGTCAGTAACGTTACGTGTATGACAATTGAATATATTAGGCTCAAACATGCAAAATGGCCAGCATGGTCCTTTAAAGACCTCTAGACACGCATATCCCTGCTCCAAACATCTCCACACCTCTGCATCTAAACCTTCCACTGCACCTGAACACTGCCAAACACAAACAACTGGAAGTATTGTTCCAAGAAATCAGTCATGACACCAAAATCCACCACTTCAAGCACTTGATGAAAGCTTTGGACCAAAGTGTGTAGCTCTTCCCAACAATGTTCTCGATACTAAAAGTGCTGTTGAAGTCTTCATCTTCCATTCACCTCACCAGTCCATGAAGTTCTAGAATGTGAGCTTTTCAGAAAGAAACACTCTGTGTGAAAACCCACAGTGTTTTAGATGCTTGTGGAACACGCTAATGGAGGGGGCAGAGCTTCTCTCCTATAACAGCAGCTTTTCAGATGTAGGACTCTGAGGACACTTTTGAGGCCAGGTCTTGTACACCTTGGGTACACCCACCCAAATGACAGAGCGGAACGTGTCGTTTCAGGGGCAGGGAACATGTTTCTACTCTTACTCACAGAGATGAGCTACAACCTGCTCACAAACGCACACGGGTAACAGCACATCACACACACGCTTGTTCCGCTGTGTTCCTAGATAGACAAGTTCCCACTGGTGTCCGACTATGCTGATGCTTAAAACCTCATATCCCTGACACAGCTTTGCTAGCCGACATCACAGCACTGGAGCAGAAATACACATCCAGCAAGAGACAGTGTTTAGTGGCACATAAAGGATCCCAAAACAGATGGATTACTGTGTCAAAGAATGAGCCATCAATTACTTAAAGACGTGTTTCTTGGCATTGATTCTTGTTTTATTTGTTCCTCCTTTTCTTTCTTTAATAAAGTTGTGGGGTAACAGGATATAATGGCTAAAACATGATGTTAGAGCAGACGCATTTAGCAAAGTACACATAATCATCAGGCTCCTACAAGGACAAGAGAAGTGAATGAAAGTGTTGGATGATCTGAGACAGTGATAAAGTGATAAAGATGTTCAACTGAGCAGCTTTTACCTTCGTAGCGTATTGCTTTCAGCTTTTTCGGCCCTGCGTTTTGCTTTTCTATATTCCGTCAATGGCTTATACTGAGATGCGTTTGATTTTTTTGGAAAAAGGCCGGACAAAATCCAACACAAATGAGATTAGGCAGCCCATTCATCAGCTTCCCAGGAACAATGACCCTTGAAGAGGGCCACAATGGGTGACGTGCTTCACTAGTCACTATATATTGATCAGCAGGTTGAATACATCACAAACTCCTCAACTAAATTATGCCATAGCAAAATTGGACCGACAACAAAAATCAAACCAATGCTGAAGAGTAACAAAATGGAATGAAAATATGCTGTATTTTGGGTGTCATCTGGTGTGGCCCTGCCAACAATTACCCTGTTTTGTTTTGTTTTTTTTGCGTGTATTATGTTGTAAACTAGCCAAGGCTAAAATAAAAAGGAAACTTGCCAGGAGCAATCCTGTTGTACCATCTGATCTCTCTTTCCTGTAGATGGGATTTCCTCCATATGGCCTACCGTTGCTGACCGCTGAGCGTTTGGTATGGCGGGGAGAACTGACACATTTAGCCTGCTGTCAGTCTTCTACCAACAGAACAGGGTCAAGGGCAGCTTTCCTCATTCACTGGCCACCCTCCATCTCATCCTTTCATCCCCGAGAGACAATGCCAACAAGTAGAGCACTGAACTTTTCTAGGACAGTGTGTTTTGCCTGTGTGTATAAATGCGTGCATGTGTGTGAATGTGTTTTAAAGGACCATACCGGTGATAGTGAATGTTTGAGCCCAATATATACAACTCATGTACATGTTACAACCCACATTGTAATGGTTACTGACAACCATTTCTCAAAACACACTACTAGAGTGGTACAGTTTACAATATTTTCTCCTATCTTCCAAACTGCCATTGGTTTCAGTTCATTCCAGTATGCTATAAAAATCAATTTGTAGGGATCTGAAATGTGCTTGAGGTAAACAGGAAACTGGAGCAAACACTATGTCTTTTCAGTTTTTTGTCAAAGTAACTTCATTTAACCGATCCAACACAGAGCTGCACGGAAGACGATGTATGTCTCAGCCAGGAACTATAGTTACAGGAGAAGATGGCTTTTACCAAGAAATTAAAATGACCATCCTTCTACAATCGTGCATAAGTGTTAGAAGGCGAAACACTGAAGTTTAAGGTGGGTGTATCACCTAAACATCTGATTTGGAAAGACTAGGGAATCTGGAAAAATAACAGGAAAACTAAAGTACAGTTTTATGTTTTGGAAATCGGCTGTCAGTAATGTAACATGTATGCGGGTTGTATATATTGGGCTTAAGCATGCTAACACGCCAGTATGGTCCTTTAAAATAAAGAATGACATCTAAACAATTGGGCTTATTGCTTACGTTTGCTTAGGTACTGCCTATTATGTATCCAGAACCAAAAATACTGTATATCAATGATGTGACTGAGACACAGGGGAAAACAAATACTGATTCAGTCTTTTCATGATTCAGAAGATTAGGAAGGCAAACATACCAAGGAAACATACCAAGGAAATATAACAATAGGGAGAGAATAGTGTGCAGAAAATAAGAAAGAGGGGAAAACTAAAATGTCAACAGGAGTGTAACGGTAGTGCTGTAAGCTCTATGCGTGCATGGGCAAAAGGAGCATGCTGTAATAATGAATAATATGAATGTTGCATGTGTTTCATGGCTGAGCTGGGTCACCAGTAATCTATTCTAGACAACTACTGAAACGTTAATAAATGTAACTTAAGAAATGAGAGTAATACATAGAGGAACAGGTAGAGGTCAATGTAGTGAGTTGGGTCCATGTCTGCTTTATACTCTGGTTTTCTGTTAAACTACAATAAGGAGCAAGCAAAAATAAGTTTGACTTGTTCTGAGACACAAGCAGGAATTGAGTGATTTGAGAATCCACCATCAAATTTCATGCTAGCACAAACTGTCTGCAGCGAAACGCTACACTTTATTTCAAGAGAAATTAGTCTGAAATAAATCAGCAGCAAAACAGCTGTAAAAGCTGGGACATGAAACTGGATCTGAGGGGAAATAGGCACCACTGTGTGTATGTGCACGTGTGTTTGTGAAGGACACAGGGCCAAAGCCACAGCCACCTGTCCTCCGTGCTGCTGTCCCATGGTCCTGCTGGGACGTCCCACCTGGCCTGAAGCGGGGACAGCCTGTCACTGGAGACGCAGTGCCACAGGTGGCCTTTTAAACAACCCAATCTACACCAAAAAAATGCTACATGCTACCTCACACACTAACACTAACTCACATCGGGACACAATCTCACACACACATACACACTTAAATTGTAAATTCCTTGTCAAAAATTGATAGCTTTGCTGCTACTGACATGCAAGATGTTGTGTGCGAGTGCCTTTAAAAGTAACGTATGCCACAAGTGCAACAACATGTCACGTGTAGGCAACATGTGATCTGACTATAACACACATGTACAGTATATTGTTAACTGTGTAAGTCATGGCCTGAGGGCATGCTAACGGGCATGTTGAAAGCCATGTGAGCCTGTTGGCAAAAACAGCAATGGTCTGCGGATCTTTTAATGTATGCCAAATCAAGTTTCAGCAGTGCACTCCAGTAATCTTCTCCTCTCAGCACAGGACACACTGCTAACTGTACCCGTGAAACCAGACCATGTGCAGAAAATACACATGCACACACAGAGTTCCGTAACAAGCACTAATGGTGTGTTGGACATGGTGACGGTATGCTTCTGCCTCCATCCCCTCTCTTCCACCCACGTTCCTATAAAAGCAGCGAGCGCAGCCAGTTTGTTATTGTTCATCCATATTTTATCAGGCACCTATTTATAACCACTTAGGTTTGAGTTGGGGTAGAGTGAGATAAACTGACGGAAGAGGGAGGCAGGGATGTGTTTTTCTGTGGTTTAGTCAAGCGCGTGAACTCCAGAGGATAGTTCATCCTAATTACAAGCAAACTGTGGTTACAGCCACATATGGCTTCGGGAATGAAAAATGGACTGTATTTCAGTCCAAACACAGCAAAAAACATCTTTGTGTGTGTGTGTATGTGTGTGTCTGTGTGTGTGTGTTTCCCTAACTTTTTTTAATCCAGGGACATTTTGCTGAGTAAGTACGTTCCTGACCAGGAATGCGCTGCCTCACACAGTTACACACCTACAGTACATGCAAGAAGCTGAATAGCACAACCACTGTCTTCTACTGTTGGCCTCTAAGCAACTGTGGCAATTGGAGGGAAAGTGCCTTGCTCAAGGGCATTTTAATCTCATGACCTTTAAAGTCACAAGCCCACATCTCTAACCTGAAGGCAAGCACTACATATGTGTGTATGAGTGTGTGTGGCCAGTCATATATATATGATTGTGTTTTCATATTATATCATTCTGTTATCAGTCAAATGAAGAACTCCACCTGAGAAGATTTTTGTAGCCAGAAGTGATTTTGTGCAAAACTGCTAAATGTGCTGTGGTGTACATGGAGACTGTCTCTTTGCAAAGGTCACCCTGATCACATCCTCTTGTGCTAAATGTCTAGTGAATACAATTCCTGAAGGATTTCTTTTACACAAATGGGGCTCCAATTAGTATCACTGGCCAATATAGTGATTTCAAAGGGAACTCACATGTGAAAATATCAAAAGTTTCAAAGCCACACATCATGTTATTTCCCTGTGGAATATGACAATATAATAGCCTTTCAAACCATGTTTCCCCATCAGAAAAAAACACAATGTGTGTTAAAGAAGCCTGACCAGGGCATGCCTTTGATGTGTACCTGCATTAATATCAGGGAGACAATGCAAGGTAGCCACACCTAACCTCTGTTTACCCACCTCATTTGCTTTTTATGGGGACCTAAACCTTTACTAATTCCAAGGTGTAATTCTTATAATGGAGAAATGGGTAGATAAGGTCAAAGAGATAGGTTAATGCTTTCTTGAAATACTCCTGATTTCATGTTTAATGGTGGCTGCGTTTTGGTGATCAGACGGACGTCATATTAGTGCTTGGTAATACTGCTAGTATGATCAACTGTACATTAGCCCGTTAGCATTTTGTCAGCCTGGATCTGACTGATGAAAGGGCATGTGCGCTGTCACAAAGCAACAGTAAAGTAGATAAGTGTTACTCGCTGTGGCTTTTATGGAGCATTAAGGGTGAAGACACAGGCTAAATGATAAACAGATTTACCCTGAGTTCGTCTCTCTCAGCCTCCCAGCGGTATTTCTCGGCCTGGAAGCGTCCCCACTCGTACTGGATGAAGTGCAGAATCCCAGGAAGCGTCATAGCAGAGTCCCCGTCCTGAAGCTCCCGAGGCTGCGACGTCCCAGGCATGGCCCCGGCTGCTGCTGCTGCCGCCACCGCTGCCGCTGCCATCGCCCCAGTCGCCGCGGCTGGTGTCGCCTGGCCCGGTGTTGCTTTGGGCCCGTTTGTGTTGCGCCCCGCACCGCTGCCGCCTCCTCCGGAGTTCGGGTTTGGTCCTCCGCCGGATCTGTCCGCCTCCATTTTAACCGTTCAAGCTTTCGCCAGGATAAGGAGGTGGAAAAGGGCAGAGTGTCGGAACAATAACAAAAATACCCCGTTCCCTTCTACAACCCAGCAGCACTTCTTCACTAAACCTAGCCTCCTTTCTTCCTTTTCTTACACGGAGCGAAATTACTATTCTATTGGTAAAATACTACACTTCCGCTTCCTAACCTTCAACATAAAAACACCACCAACCTATTCGAAACAACATGGCCCGTCAGTTTACAATACGCTAATTTTAAATTTGTATTTTCAAAAGCTAATCAGATGAATTTCAAAGCATGATTATTGCACAAAGAAAACATTACTAAATTGGCTGCGGCTATTATTTTGTATATTCCGATCTGATCTGTTTCCTTCTGCTGTTAAGTATTCTAGTAGGAATGCCCTATGTGGGTGACAAATTAAGGGCCGTTTTTACCAATACACAATGAACGTGTCGCGAGGGGAGTTCATTTCCTGCCATTTTGTGAGCAGGAATGTTTGAGGTCCATGAATTTACCCAGAATTACCCAAAGGCGTGTTTCCGGTTTGATATCTTAAACAAAACTGTGAGATAATAAAAGGTGGCTGTGAAGCAGGGGTATCAAACTCAATCAGAGGGGGCCAAAATTAAAATTGGGTCCAAGTCGAGGGCCAAATAGGGTCAACCTTTATTGAAAACAGACTTAAATTGGCCTCATTTTCATCAGAGGTGTTATGACAAATTATTCATACACTAATATGAACTTCGCTTTTTTTTTTTTTTTTT
>VXCM01000908.1:338514-421481 GCA_014773175.1 Lucifuga dentata
CTTTGCTCTTTGGTTTTTTTTTTTTGTTTTGTTTTGTTTTGTTTTTTTTAATTAACAACACCAACAAGCAAAATGAGAATTGCAAAATGATCATTGATTGAAGTGCCAGCTGTTGCAGTATATTTTGGGATTTGTAGTATCCATAATATGCGCGCATATACCAGCAGGCCAGTTATTATAGAAATTAGATATTATCTCGCAGGCCCGAATATAATTGTATAGCGGGCCAGATGTGGCCCACAGGCCTTGAGTGTGACATATGTGCTGTGAGGTCAGGTGGGAAGTGGGGGGTGGGGGGCGATGCACACACACATACAATATTGCTAAATATAATTACAGTATTGAATCTCTAACCAATAGGAATAAAAGTGCAAAGAAAAAGGTAATGTAATGTGGAGCCACCTATAACCACCATAGGTGGCTCAGAATTCTGAAGAGTATAAACTATAATTTATGCTGTGGAAAAATAGGTTCATCAATTGGTTATGGTATTCAGATTCATTGTGGATAGGAAAAATCATTATCCATTTATCATTTACTTATGTATTTGTAAAATGAATACAGTCATGCACTTTTTAACAGTCTTGTAATTTTTATAGTACTGGCTATACTAAATAAATATTCTACCACTACCTATGATGCTAACAGCTATAACAACTACTACCACTACTACTACTACTAATACTACTACTACTACTACTGCTAATAATAATAATAATAATAATAATAATAATAATAATAATATAACAATAACAATAACAAGAATAATAATAATAATAATAATAAGTAAATTGGTGATTGGTGTTTCAGAATAGGCATAAAACAAACTGATGCAATTTACTCCAAATTTACCTAATTTAATTGATTGATTTTTTTTTTTAACTTATTCTGAAGTCTGTTACTTTGAAAACTGATACCGGAAATGCAGACTCGTGCTATGTTGCAGTGCTAACGGTAAATCCGTACAGCTGAGATTCATGGTTGAGTCTACGCTTAACCAGACGTTAATGAAATACTCCAGGGTAATTTGTGTTATTAAGTTGTGGCTTCTAATTCTTTTTTGTTTTTTGTTTTTGTTTTTTTTGGAGAATCGATTTGAAGCACACCAGCATAGTTTTTAACAATGCAGGTTTTATGTCTTTGTTTTCAGACAGGACTGTTCTGCAATCAGACTGAGACGATGAAAAGAAACTGACTCTATCACCTGTCATGGCTTTAACGTTTGCTGAAGCTAATATATGATGCTGTGAGCAACTGATTGTCTTCCAAAAGTAAATAAAACCAAAGTAAGGTGAGTAGTGGCCATAAAACTAGTCTGTTTTATTAATTGGTATTGCAGCTACCTAGGATATAATATGCAGGTTTGGAATTGCCCACAAATATGCGTACCAGTTAATTTATTTGTACTTTTACAGTCACTTGTTATGTAGGTCAGGATAAGCTACTCAAGCTAGATTTCATATCATTGTAGTCCCATTCTCTCTTGTCATTTCAGTGTATCATGGAATTGTATATTACAGCCGGAACACAACAATTTTTGTCTATATAAATCAGGGGTATTGATTAAAATCAAATTACAGTTAATGCATTTTAACAATTTTGTTGAACTTATGGTGATTTCTTCATTCTGTTATAGCTTGCCTTAAACTGACAGAAGACTTGAGACACGCATCTCTACAAACTCATACTAATGGGGACCTAAGATCCACCAAATTTCTTAAGACAAACTGTGGAGTGCATTCTACTACTGAGCAGTAAAATCTAGTTGCAATGCGTATCAGTTTCTGCCAGGGACTGTTAACTGGAGCCATTATCCTTAACCTCCTCATTCTTTATTATGTGTCCCGTGCCCAACAACAAATGATGGAGAAACGGAAAGAACATGGCAGGAGCACCAGGAGGGCTGCCCACCCAGCTTCTAGTCTGGGGGGAGGTTTAGGGGGACTTGTAGGGCCTGGAGGTGGGCTGGAACATGGAGTGGTTGGGGTAGAGGGACACACTCGTGGACCACGTGTAACCGTGCTTCTTCGAGAGTTTGAAAACTTTGAGAATTACGTTGGAGATGTGGCTAATTCCTTCCTTCGCCACAGGCCCGAGCTTCCATTCTTGGCTGTGGCTGATACCACTCCCTACCCTCCCCTGGTACTTCCTGAGGGGGCTCGGCTTCTGGTGCTCTCCCCCAGCCCAGATCAGCCACCTCAAGCTCACAGACCAGAGTTCCATGTACAGACAGAGTTTGTGCTACTGGTGCCTGATGGAGTGGAGTTGGAGCAGGCCCGGGCTATCGAGAGGCTGATCAGGGAGCTGGAAGGTGAGGGTGGGGGGCCTGTGAGGCTGGTAGCTGCACCTGTACTGGCTCGATCTGCTGTCCAGTGTCTCCACCTGCGGGTCAACCTGAGAGAGTGGACAGCCACCTACTCACCAGCTGCATCTGGGAGCAGTGGGAGTGTGTGTACAGCTTTACAAGGAGATGCAGTGGTCCTCATCCGCACCGAGGACCTTTTTAACCTCTCTCTCCCTCTGGTACGGCCTCTCTTCTCCTCCCTCTTCATCCAGATTTCTTTAAGAGGATGGAAGGTCAAGCTGCTGGAGAGCCCCTGTTTCTCTGCAAACCATAGACCCCTGTTTAGCTCGGCTCATAATCAATGGAAGGCTGACACTCGACTGAAGGAGACCACCAGGAAGCTTATGAGGAGCTTCGGTCTTAAACGTCTTCTGCTTTCTGATGGGAAGGAGCAATGGTATGGCTGCAGTAAGGAGACACCACGCTGCTTTGGCACCGTGCAAGATGACACGCCGGATTACCTTTATCTAGATCGCTGGACGCCACCGTGTTGTCTGCGCGCGCTCCGAGAAACAACAAAGTATGTCATCAATATTCTGGAGAGTTCTGGTGTTCGCTACTGGCTAGAGGGTGGGACTCTGCTGGGCGCCGCCCGCCATCAAGACATCATCCCATGGGATTACGATGTGGACCTGGGCATCTACCAGGAGGATATACCCAACTGTGATCACCTGAAGAACCTGGATTCAGGTTCTCTGGTGGATGCTAACGGCTATGTCTGGGAGAGGGCAGTGGAAGGAGACTTCTACAGAGTTCAGTTCAGCGAGGCCAACCACCTCCATGTTGACCTGTGGCCCTTCTATCCACATAATGGCGTTATGACCAAAGACACATGGACAGAACACAAACAGGATGTGGAGTTCCCAGAGCACTTCCTCCAACCTCTGGTGCCTATACCCTTTGCTGGCATCACTGCCTACGCCCCCAACAACCACCGTGCCTTCTTGGAACTCAAGTTTGGAGAGGGGGTGATTGAGAACCCTCAGTACCCCAATCCTGCCAAAAAGAAGCTGGACAGAAGCAAGTTATAAGAAAGGATAAAGAGAGACACGACTTTTATGTTGTGCTGTGTACAATACTGAAGATCTAGACTCAAAAGTTGAAACCTGGAATCAAATATGGTGCCAAAATGACTGCTACGTGAAATGAATAATCTGTAGAAGTTACCCCTTCTAGATAAGAAGTACTACATGCCTGCCTGTATTTAACTACCTGTATTTATCAAAATTTAGGGGTGAAGGTGAAGTCTGATGATGGAGTGCTGTTCTTTTTCAGATAAGAATGGTAACAATTTGCTTGTAATTGGCATGGTGCTTGAAAGTTTTAAACCTATTGCAGTGTCAGACATTTCTAAGAGTTGACACTTTTGACTGGTTATGCTACACAGTGAAAGCAGCTACATGTTGTACATTTACACGTATCAGCATCTTGTTGAAAGCTGTGTGTACATTATCTTAAGTAAGAATTAAGGTGTTTAAAAAAGCTATAAATGCTGAATAAGTGGTTTTGTTGTAAAAGATGTTTTGTGGAGTGTTATGTGTATGCTGCATTTTTTTTTTTTTTTTTTTTTTTGCACTGATGTTTGTTTTTATTTTATCGTTTGCACAATTTATGAATGGCCGATAATATATGTTGATGTCGTTTGGTTCCTGACAGCTGTGCTATGCTGAGTACATTTGAGGAACACACATTGTAGATCCTCTTATTGTCGTCAATGAGAGAAGATTTGGTTGTGTGCTTAAATTTATGACTGTTTGTCTAAATTTGTAGGTGAAAATCAACGTATAAGTCAGTGTTCTGTGTTACTACTGATGTGTTCTGTATTGACTGAAATGTAAATTTCAATTCAGTAGATTCTTGAAAGAAACTATTTAAACGAGAATAACACGTAAAACATACCAGCTCCAATGGTACCACATATTTCTGATTCAAATTATGACTTGAATATGATGTGTCACAATGTTTCACCATTTCATAAAGTGGGAAAATAAAGGAATTCTCACAGTTCTATGGCTTTTTGTGTTAAATCTTGATGCAGTTGTTTAAAGGACCATACCAGCCATTTTGCTTGTTTGAGCCTAATATATTCAATTTTCATACGTTACGTTACTGACAATCATTTCACAAAGGATAAAACCGTATTTCAGCTTTCCTGATATTTTGCAAAATCTCAGTCTTTCAAAGTCAAATATTCAGGCGATACACCCACCTTAAAAATCGATATTTCTCCTGCTAATAGTTACGCAGCCTTATGAAGTCAAGGTCATTTAAATTTTTCAATAAATGCAGGTCTTCTTTTGGGACTATATTCCCGGGTGGAGACATACATTCACTCCGCACTTTTTATTGTGCTTAAATGCTAAAATTGCATAGCTTCTAAAAACTCCTGAATCCACGTCTTGTTGGTGAAGATGGATTATCTATCCCAAGAATGTTTCAAGTATCAACAAGTTGATTTTAATAGCATACCAGAATGAACTGAAACCAATGGTGGTCTGGAAAGTAGGGAAAAAAAATTAATTCACCGTTCCAGTATATGCTTTGGGAAATGATTATCAGTAACCTTACGTGTATGAAAATTGAATATATTAGGCTCAAACATGCAAAATGGCAGTCTGGTCCTTTAAGGACTTTTGGCAAATTCATTGATAATATTGTTATTCAAATTGCATTTCTCTTTGCACACTAGGTGGCAGAAGACACTTAAACATTATGTATCTGTGTTAAGCAGCTGCACTGTGTTGTGTTTACTGTACTGTCAGTGGAGATAGATGAGCAGGAGTTCATCAGCCAAATGGCAGGAGCTCTGGGAGTGGATGATGTTATGACAGATCAAACAAGAATGCAGCATCACAGGAATGCAGCTTTGCCACTCACTGGTCTAGTCACATAAGCTACTGAGGTGCCTAATCCTCCTCAAGCCATAGTGGTAATACCACAAATAAAAACTTTATGTGAATGTCAGCTAGATTGTCGCCACAGCCTCTGGAGCTGTTTATGCTGAGATTACATTTCAAGTCATTTATTAAGTCAGTCAGTAAAAGAGCAAGTTATGATGAAAAGTCTGGAGGTGCATCCATGATTTTTTTTTTTTTAAAGCTTTTATTGTTGAAATCCAAAGAGAACATTCAGACTGTACCCAGAAAATCTGTTTGTGACCTCAATTCCCCTGTAATAAAATTGTACTACAGCCATGTGCATTTTCAAAACAAACACTGATCACACCAGATAACATCCACATGACAAAAGATCTCAGACTACTGTGGAATGCATTCCAGTTTTACAACCTTGCAGCAAAAATAGCATAACAAAGTGAAAATTGCAGCATAATAAGTTGTTATGAGGCACGGCTTATCATTTCACTTTCTCGTGACACAAAAATAGAAATGAGACCTCAGCTCTGCAATGTAGTTAATCAGGGATTATGGGAAATAAATAGTACAAGTAAAGCTGGTGAAAAACAATTTACCACTCAGTAATTTTCCTGATAAATTCAGCATAATGTAACATATGCGCCATTCATTGGTAGAGCTTTAAACAAAGGGGAGCGGCTGATTTTACACATAAAATTCAGTTTATTCATCATGAGGCATAGTGTTCAGTATGTGAAAATGATTATAGGCTTTTGTGAAATTCGAGGGCACTGTGCAAATTCAGAGAAACTGACCTCTGACATCACAAAGGTTTGTTCCTGTTGGTCATGAAAACGGCTAAAATCAATGCTTGTGATGTCATAATGATCCATTTCCCTGACATCTCCCTCTATGCCACATAAGCCTTTGTACAGTTGTTTTCACATGCTGAATAGAGAGCTAAAAAACAAATAAACCGAATTTGAGTTCTTGTAAAGACAATATCGATGAAAGGGATGACATCAAATAAACATTCAACAGTCCAACTATAACTAACTCATTTTTAACTCATAACTAATTTTTCTGTTGCATTAGAAAATGCATCTCTTGCGTTGTGCCAGTACGAATAATTTCATCGCTGCTACACCACACATTCTCCAAAGCTGTCAAATGCCCACTCGTTAACAAACTGCAAAAGAAACATGAGGTACACAAACAGTCTAGACTCCCACACAAAGGCTGAAATAAGTCCAAACATTGAACATAATAAAAAGCTATAAAACAGCTATCACCAACCACTGATTACACAGACATAGCTGGCAAAAAGCCAATTTGGAGTTTCAAAAATGACAAACACATTGTCTAAGAATTGCTTTGGATATCGATTAAAGAAATAAATATGAATTATTCCAAATAATTATAAGAGGCAGTAACAACATACAACGAGGCCTAAACTTGCATTTCATGTGACTATTTACAATGCTGAAAACATGGATATTTTTCTAAGGTCGAGAATCCAAATTCTCAGAGGTATTTAGGCCTCAACCCGTCAAAATAAAAACAGTCCACTGCTGCTACTTTGACGGTTGAAGGATTATTTTTACGTACACACTACATGTGAGACACTACGCTTTTTTCCCCCACATAAAACAAACTGTCCTTGCCACACACTGCACCTTTAAACACATTTATGCTTTGCGGATATCTTGGGACTTACATCAACAACAGGTTTAAGAATAAAATGGACTATAACCAAAAAAAAAAGCACATCTTCCTGGAATTGACATTTAATCACCAGCAGTTCAATGGTCTCCTTCCTGTTTGCTTTGTTGCTGTGTGTTTTGGTCTCAGTTGAAAGACAGTCTTTAAGATAATAGTTAAACCTGAGGTTATGTTGCCTGCCATAGCACAGGGATCCAATTCAGAGGTGGTAGTGCTGGGAGGTCAATTCATCTGTGTGTGTTGGTATCCGTGTGTGTTTATATATTTCAAGTCCTTGAAAAAAGTTCTTTCATTCAAAGCTCTGGAACTGAGGAGGTGATTTTATTTGGTATGTGTAAGAATATAAATATAATCTGGTGTGATGTGTTGCCTTCTTTCACCGTGAGTAAGGCATTGACCCCAGGCAGAGACCCAGTGGCATGGAATAACAGACACAATATAGAGGAACAGAATAACAGCCTAAAACCCGCTGAAATATTACATGAACTGCATATGTTGTAGAATGTACAATGTTGTGTTTTGTATTATGAACATTTAAAGTTTTTGTATTTTATATATGGTCATCACCACTTTCATTTTATCCATCATGCTTAAATTATGTTTTGTATATTCTAGTTTTGTGCTCTTATTATGTGTCACGTCAAACATATAACAAACAGTTAATGTTAATATAGCGTTGTATGAAATCTAAGTTAAAGTGGCCATAATTATGGATGACTGTGCGTACAGTGCATTTTACAACATATACAAGATTCTTGCATATTCTTCATGTATGTTAAGATTGACATTTGCAAAAAATTGACACAAAAGGAAAGAAACAATAAAGGCATTAGTTATTCTAAATTATTAACAGAAACATTTTTAAGGTAACTACTTTCAGTGAAAAAACTGTCTTGCTAATGCAGAATGCTTTGCTGCAAGATGCAGCTGGTCCTCCAGAGCTTTTAAAGTCAAATATTCTCATGTTCACCAGTTGTGGCTGTTTATGTTGCATGTAAGAAAACTGGAAACTTTGAAAAGGATTTCTTTGGTTACCGGAGTGTATGGATTGTGGTGACTCAAGTCAACACGTGGTGGACAACTGGCAAAAATGCACCAAATAGCAAATATATTCATATAATTTTCATTTGTCCACCATAATGTACTTATAACATTTCCATTATTTGTAACATTAGAATATCCACCAATGGCCAGTGACCACTTGAATGTAAAACCTTTTATAAACTACTTGGTCACATGTTAACATTCTGACTTTAAAGCTGTTAAGGATCAAACACGTGCAACATTAGTTCATAGTTGACTCAGTGGCCAGACTGATGAAAAGTAATGTACCTCAAAAAAAGAATTCCCCTTCAACTTTTTGTCTGAGAAGTGGCATGTCAACAGAGATTGTTTCTCCTCCATGCTAGTCAGTATGCTGTCCTTCCTCCACTCACTCTCTCTAAATTGAAGAGAATGGGAACCAGAACTTTAGGTTTTAATTGGAAGTGTCTAATAAAAATGAGGGTGGATCATTGTTGAGACCAACAACTGGATTACATGACAGACTCTTCTTCAGAGGGTGTGATTTTGTCTCTTCCACCGTCCCTCCCACCTTGTTTCTCAATAAGTGGCGAGTGCTCGGGTGCAGTAGCAGCCTGNCTTCCACCGTCCCTCCCACCTTGTTTCTCAATAAGTGGCGAGTGCTCGGGTGCAGTAGCAGCCTGGTCCCCTTCCAGTCTGACCTTGCTCAGCTCTGCCCCTCCCTCTCCTTTGGATGTGCGGTCCACAAAGAACTGCAAGAGCCCAGCTCCGAAAGCATCACCCTCCACATTCAGCACAGTGCAGGTACGGTCACTAAAGGAAGGCAGAATGGATAGCTTGCAATTATTTTTGATATTACAGTATTCACAAACTTCCTAGCACATTAATCCAAGCATAACAAATGGACAAAAACTGGAGAGTTGGCATGTCAGGTGCATGCGAGTTTGGAACTGACTATATGGAGTTTACTTTACTGTCCTGTTATATGTCCAAATAAAATACTCACACAAGCCAGTCAACAGCCAGGATGAGAGAGATGTCATTGGTGGGCAGTCCTACTGCCTCCAGGATAATAGCGAGGGTCAGCACACCACCAGCGGGGATACCAGCTGCTCCCACACTGGATGCTGTAGCTGTAACTCTGATGTAATGGAAGAGACAATGATGCAGTAAGACATGACGATAGAGATAAAAGAGCATTTTAAAGAACATTAAATCACTGAAGAATCTATCAGCATGTCTTTAGGACTTGAGTCTGTAGGACCTACAGGATGGTGATGACTTGGATGAAGTTGAGAGAAGTGTCATTGAGCTGAGCGATGAAAACAGCAGCCACGCACTGGAAGAGAGCAGCTCCGTCCATGTTGACCGTGGCGCCGATGGGCAGGATAAAACGACTGATATGCTTGGACACGCCATTATTTTCCTCCACGCACTTCATCATCAGCGGCAGGGTGGCAGAGCTAAGGGTCAAAGAACAGGGTTTGTGAGAGTACGAATGAAAAAGGTGAATGTGTGTGTGTATGAGTCAGTGGTGGAAAATGCATGTATTTTAGAACAAGAGAACTTCAGTATTCAGTAAGCAAACAAGTATGCGAGAGAAGTAAGCAGCAGTGTGTCCATGCTACCTAGAGCTTGTTCCAAACGCCGTTGCCAGGGCTGTGAATATCCCCCAGAGGAAGGTGTATGGGTTCTTCCTTGTGATGATAAAGTAGATGGCTGGCAACACAAGCAAGCCATGGATGGCATGGCCAATGATACAACAGGCGATGTATTTTCCTAGAATGGCAAACAGTGTGCCAACATTGTCCATCTCAACAATTTTACTGGCTACAAGGAACATAATACCAAGAGGGGCGTACCTGTAGAGACACACAGAGCAGGAAACCATGAAGAAATCATAGCTCTGTGCAAAGGAGTGTACGTAGTGAAAACATAGCAAAATCCACGATACTCACTCAACAGCCTCAACCTTCTCCCCACTGCTCCTTAATTAGTCCCCAAACCCAGTACCATGCATATCCCACTTACCACATGATCCAGGAGACCAGCACCATGGTAGCCTCGTTGAAGGAGTTGAAGAACTTAATGAGGATCTCGCCTTCCTCTCCCAGCTTCCTCAAAGCCACACCAAACACAATAGCAAACACTACCAGACCCAGAATGTTCATGGCATCCTGGTCTGTTCCAAATGGCACCTAGAGACACGGACATGCATGAAAACAGGTCCAGACACGCAGATGCACGCCGATCATCAATTCAAAAGTGTGCTGTTTAAATTATATATTTTCTGGGGGGCAACTTGACCCTCTGCTCACCTTCTCCACTGTGATGTTAATTCCATTCTTGGTGACCAGCTTGTAGCTAGTTGCATACTGCATCAGAAACAAAAGTGCATGTTTAGTACATGCAATCAGCTTATTTAAATAGTTGCTTAACACATTTTTTTTAAATTTTAACTAGATAATGAATTACAGAATCAGACTGAGACACTAACCGACTGAAAGGCAGCAGCCACCAGGTTGGAGGGGAAGATGTTCCTGTGGAGAGGAAAAAAAAAAAANCTGAAAGGCAGCAGCCACCAGGTTGGAGGGGAAGATGTTCCTGTGGAGAGGAAAAAAAAAAAATACTGTAAATTCCTCTGCCTGACATGCACCTGTTGTTTGAGGACTTGTATAGGCAATATACTGGCTTGTGAGTTCTGAGGGTGATTTTGAATGAAATCTGGACTGTTTACTCACCACATATAGTTGAATCAGCTACAAAGCTACAGTAGATCACTTTTCACTTTCATTTACAGACTAGCTGGTCCTGATTTATCATCAGTGTTGTTGAAAAGACAGAGCCATGCCCTCTAAACATCAATGATAGTTCAAAGACAGAACCACAAGGCTGATCATGTGGAAATAGCGGAGAGAATTTCACTATTAATCTTCTTTTTTTCACTTTGCCCCCATTCCTACATACTGCTGTATTACCCAGTACACACAAAGGCATGAGTACATAGGTCAAACCTCATATTAACACTCTAACAATAAGAGCTCTTAGATAGGCAGAACTCTGTCATAGGAACTCTATGAACCAAATGTGCCCCTGATACCCCTGCTCTCAGCTCCAAGTAATGGATTTAGAGTAATAAGGAATTAACTTCTGCAACTCTTTCTATCCATTCATTCCCTCATATTGGAAGTGAATCAGGATTAAACACCATGTGACTGTGTAACTGGGAGGCATGGAACTCAGTGGCTGAGGCCTGGCTTATGCATGATTGTAGAAGCACATTTCTCGAAAAGCTGATTTTATAGTTTACTGGAATGAACTGAAACCAATGGCAGTCTGGAAGATAGGAAAAACAATTCTAATACTTACAGCTCCAGCAGTATGTTTTGGAAAATTGTTGGCAATCATGTAATGTGTTTGTAGGTGGTATTAAAAGAGCTCGAAGGTACAAAATCACTGGTATGTTCCTTTAACCTTTGTGGTGACAACTTGATCCTTACAAGTTGTCACCACTGGCAGGCACAGACAGGTTTTGAATACTGTACACACATACATATAACCCAACCCAGCGATGCATACATCAGGTCGTCACCTGCAAATGAATATTCTCATACCTCAACACATGGCAAAAAGGCCCATTGTAGCCACTCCCACACGCCATTGATGACATTTGTTATCTTCTGCATTAGGTTTAATTTTCCCTCTTCAAACATTTATTTATTTATTGGTTTATTTAGCAGGGACAATGCACATTAATAAACATTCTTGTAAATGTGCCAGAATTAGCCAAAAGGCTATTTTTCATTTATAGCCCTGGACAGATGTTAAATAGTCACCCTAAGAGAAGTAAAACACAAAAAAACAAATCTCAACAAATTGAAAATTAGAAAATGTTCTCAAAAGGAGAACATTATATTAAAAATCAAGATACATTCCAATCCATATAAGACCAAGAACAACAAAAAGACAGGAGAGAACACAGAAAGATAAATTTACAGAAATACACACACACAAAAAAACTCATTTACATCCATATTGTCTATTTAAAGATCATTTCTGTTGCACAACCAGACATGGTGTTAAACACAGGAACAGAAGAGTATGACAACACACGCTCCTGTCAAAGTCACATGCAGTTACACGGGCATGTTCGTTTGAGTTTAATGCAAACTGTCCTGACGTCTTCCAGGTATCTTGTTACATCAGCCACAGCTGGGAGCAGCTAGTGTCAGTCTGCATGGACATTAGGTTACAGCAGGCACCAAACTACACACATGAAATCATCTGCAAAACATTAACCGCTTTGGAGGAATAATCTGTGCCAAGCTGTGCCGACATTTCCGGGCACTACATTCTCGAGTTTATGGCAAATGTGAGGCCAATAAAGCCCACGTGATGCCAGTCAGGACTGAATAAGTGGCGCCTGTGAGCACCTGTGAATGTAAATGTTTTAAGAGGGAAAATTAAGCCTAAGGCAGAAGATAACATATGTCAACAATGAGGTGTGGGAGTGGCTACAGTGGGCCTTTTTGCCACATGTTGAGGTATGAGAATATTCATTTTCATATCACGACCTGATGTATGCATCCCTGGTTTGGGCTATGCTCTTGTTCTGAAAGAGAGAATGCGTGTGTGTCTGAATGTTAATTTTCATTCCAAGAATTAAACATTATGACATGCTAACAAAAAACATTCATACCCCTTGAGTTTTTTTTTAGAGCAGAACATTGTGTTTCAACTTTAAATTGTGTTATGTAAGAGCCTCATTTAGCAATTGGGGTAACAATGTTAGCCTGTGAATGGGTTTGGTTTGCTCTGTTATTCCAAGTGTCTAATCTGGCTCTGTGAAGCATTAAATGTTTAAGGAGATGTTGCCAGGATCGGATCACATTGCATGTGGAGGAAGAGGTGGGACAGAGGCAAGAAAAGTCTGGCTTTTCTAGCAAACAACTCTACAATACTGGAAAACAAAATGAACGCTTCAAAGAATGAAACCAGGCAGCATCATGACGCAGTAGTGTTAACTGTAGTGGACTCACAGCATGCTTGTGCAACTTTAGTTGTTAAGACAAGCAGTAGAACTACTTTTTGGAGATACATCAGCTCAGTGTGGCTGGTTTGTTTCCAATTCTTTTTATCTTTTAAAATTCTTTTTAAATTTAAATAAAAAAAGATGCCTCATGGAATCTGCGAGTCATGTGGGAAAATGTGTCATAATGTGTTAGAAGATTTCCAAAGCTCACATAAAGGTACTCATATCCTGAATGCTGCTACTTCCCTTTATCCAGCAGTCAGGCTAACAAAGTGCATAAGCAGTGTGGTTCTATGTGACAACATTTATGAAATTCTACAACCTAAACTTTGGAATGCTGTATTAATTTTTTTTTTTTTTTGATCAAGATGTAATATGATATGGATGAAATAATATACTGAGTATAATAGTATAGTAACTATGAAAATTTTAAACTAAGTACCACTTCCGAGCAAACCAATATGAAAGTACCACTTCACCCATAAAATGACAATTTTACAAGAGTTACTGATACCCACATGGTAAAGTACTCAGTGTGCACTCAGGATGAGTTCGGTATTTTCAAAAAAAAAAAAAAAAAAAATCTAATTCTTAATTAGAAGAGAAAAATAATTAAAAAAAACATTTTTTAAAAAATCTTTATGCCTGTTTTGTTTTTAAGTAAATTGCAAAACTAACAACATTTCCAGAGATTTCAATTGTTTTTTGATTCAGTGCAGAAACTTTGAGTCACATGGTGTACCACCAGGAGGCCAGTGGTGTACCAGCAGAAGTACCACTTTGAGAACCTCAGTTTGAGAGTTAAAATCTCAATAAGTTTAAAGCTACAAGGGTCGAACAATAAGATGTCATTTCTCTTTACCAAAGCTGGCTTTTTTTTTTTTTTTAANTTTTTTTTTTTTTTTTAACTAAGACTGTGTTCTATAACCACTAACCCTGTGCAGGAATGTAATGGAGCAGGATCCCAACATCCTTATAGCAAACATTTTAACAGTTTAAGCTTAACAAAATAATAATAAAATACAGCTACAGCTAACTCCACCAAACTCGTAAAGGCAGCATACCTGGAACTGAAAAATGCTGGAACACTTTAGAAGCCACACTAAACTAGACGTGCAGTCGATGTATTTTCCGGATGTTTCATACAACGTTGGACCATGTGTGTGCATTATGACAAAAAGTGCCATTTATTTATTTATTTAGGACATATTATTTGAACAGGAAGGTGTGATTGTTGGTTTAATAGCCACTGAGAACTGACACTGTTAACCCTTTAGTGAACACATGGCAGGGCTGACGCAACTGCTGGGTGTCATTACAGCAATCAGCCGTGATCCCAGGCAGGAAACAAGAGAAATGGTTGATTTACTTTACATTTGATTTGTATTTTACACTTGATTTACTTTAATTGTTGGATATTTTTTTCCCTTTCGATACAACAATGACAGTTTGGGAGTCTGAGAGTTGTGTTGTCTGACAGGACACTACGGGGCTTCTTTGTTTTTATAATTAGATGCTTTGTCATGCCTCTGAAAGTTTGACTCCCAGCTTGTGGTACTGTAAGCCTCTCCGCGGAGTAATGAACTATGCATTTCTATAAATCATAAGTACTTTTGCGAGAGTGGATTTCTGTTGGTAATGTGATGTGTGCTGTGTGACACTAATTGACATGATTAAACACCCATTAAAAAAACTCACCTGATCAAATCTAAGAAGGAGTCGATCACTTCTTTGGGCTCTGGCACGTCGTCATCTAAGTCTGCCAGCTTTGGTTTGGTCATTTCGACCGAACCCGGGGTCAAGATGAAAGCCATCACAACCCCGATGGACGAGGCGATCAAGGTGGTGACCAGGAAGAAGAGCATAGCCCAACCGCCCAGCTTGCCCAGGGCTTTAGGGTCGATGCTGGCTGCCCCGGATACCAGACTGCACACAACCAGGGGGATGATGATCATTTTCAGCAGCCGGATGAGCAGCTCACCGGGGAAACCAATGTAGATTATCTGGGTCCTGGTAAGCTCCGCGTTGCGCACACCGAGTCCTATAAAGACACCGATGATGACCCCGGCCACAGTGAGAATCACCAGCATGTTGGCCTTTACTATCCTCTTGGCCCGCTGGCACAGGGGCTCAGGACCGTTCTTCTTGTGGCTGTTCAGTCCGTTTGCCATTGGCTCATCGAGGTGCGCGTCGCCGTTGGATGCCTTTCCTTCCTCCATGTCGATCTTCTCAGCCATTGTGCGCGTTGAAAGTTATCCTGTCTTCCCTAAAAACACAAATACTTCACTGGATAAAACGTCTGCACACTTTTTCCTATGCCGGATGTAAGTTTATTATGCTGCCAACCAATTCGTTCTCTGTAAAAGACTCGATGTACAGTGCGATGGATCCGGTGCGCCCCGTGCGTAAATGCTACTTATCTTTCCTGTGTCGTCATAAAAAGTCAACCCTCCGCCGTGACGTAAAGGGGCAGGGCGTGGTTGGGAAACGAGCACGTGCCATTCATTATTCCACCCAATTAAAATTGTAGGAACTGTAAAATCATACAAACAAATAATGAGACTGACACACTCTTAGTGTATGTGTAGTGTATGGAAACTGCATTATAAAAGCATTAGATTCAAAATGTCATGTCCACCTATTGAACTACAAAGACGTATACATAATTTAAATACAATCCAATATTTTCCAGTTGAGACTGGCAAGATTTGTAAGGCAAGATTATAATTTATCAATTAATTGGCATAAGCATACGATTTTCTAACTCTAAGGCTATGATAGGAATGTTACTCTGCATGTCACCAGTTTCCTGAACCACTGTTGAGCAGTGTGCAGTAAGTGTGCTGAGTGTTCTGGTGTTAGCTGAGCATTCAGACATAGGTGTTACTCTGGCCTGATCCAGTTGCAAAAGGCTACAGTTTGCTCAAAACTAAACAAAACATGTTTTGCATCCTGGCAGGATGATGAATATTTATAGCATTGTCATACAACAATTGATGTATATCATTTTATTTTGCATGGATAAAAACAATTTTTTTTTTGAAGAAATGTAAATCACCGTTTCAATTAATTTATCTTCCTGGCCATAGTGAGCCATTGCCCAGTCAAGTCAAGTTTATCAAGTTCATTGTATATTTTGGGCTTAAACATGCAAACCCACCGGTATGGTCCTTTAAGACTTTGCCTATACAGCTGTGGAGAATGCCACTTGACTCTTTTGTGGCCTCCTCTTGTGTGTTTTTTCTCTCACCATTCAACAAAGACAGCCGATATTGTAGCTTTCACATCAAAGGGGAATGGCATGAAACCTCAAGCACAGCAATAATATTAATGAGACATCTGCTATGTTTTTAAAAGAGTGAGCTGTGATGAGTACATTGCCTTTGCATCATTTCACTGGCTTTGGTATACTGTAACTCTTCCTGTAATTATGATAAGACAGAATGAAAAAAAAAGAAAGAAATACATCTTATTAATTCTGTTTTGTACAGTCTGTTAATGAAGGAGTAAAGGCAAAGAATAAAAATAAGAACACAGTGAAAGTCAAAGTTTGAGCTGAAAAAGTTGAAATGAAGCCATTTATTTCCCCACACTCTTTTGCAAGGTGTATCACTCTGTAACAAGAGACAGACTCTCATTGTCTGGATTACCAAAGCCTTCAGTCTGATAGCTTCAAATGTGTGTGTAGACTGAGGTTACATTACACTCAAACAACAATCCAAACTCTTATAAAACATGCTCCCACTGGTGAAAATTTGTGGGAAAAGCACCTTTAATAGCAAAGAATGCCTGTGGGATCAGGATCCAGATTGGTAGGAAGCTGCCCTCACAGCATTCAGTTTGTTATCTCAAGCTTGTTCTTTGCTGCGTCTGGCTGTGTGAGTGATTGGAGGAACGGCTGTGATTCTGTGAAAGAGCGATTGACTCTGTGAGAAAGGACAACTTCAATAGCTAAACCCATGAGAGCTGTGAGAGTTTTTCTAATAAGGTAGGCCCCATCTATGAAAACACATACACACACACACACGCACACACACATTTGGAGATGAATTAACAGATAAAATTCTGACTGGTCTGTTAAATACAAACTTCATACAAGGAGAATGACAAGATACAGAAAAGAGTCTTCCATTTAAATGTTAAAATGTTTTTTGTTTTTTTAAAAGCCTAAATGGTATTAAATAAGTGTTGTTTCCATGTTGTGGTACTTTTAGGTGTCATAGTTTGTGTTGTTTTAGTGGGTCATATGTTGTATTATTCTAAAAGGTATTCTTTTTTTTCATTCTACCCATTGAAATTATAGGGTAGATGAAATAAAAGAAAATGACTTTTTTGTTTGAAATTTCCAAGTAGGAAAATAGTTTTATGAGATAAATGTCAGACAAATGCATGACTTAGTTGATGCACCATAACAGACCTTGCTTGAAAGTTTGAATTGTGAAACAAACTGGAACTATTAACTTCAACAACCAGATCAGTGCTGGGATGATTATGAAAATATTACATGAATATGTAATATTAGTTTGGAAACTATCCGGGCGGCGTTATTCTCGACATTCTACCGAAACAAAGGCTTGCAGCTCAAACATCACGTGACCCCTGAAATCAGGACATGAAAAAAAATGCACCTGTCTCAGGTATCATGAGGACAACAGGAGAGAAAGATAAACTGACACACCAGAAAATGGAAGGGGAAAACAAAAAGGAAACATAATACTGCATCTTGATGTGCCAACTGGGCAGACTCCTTGCCTCTTATTTGGTCTCTAAAGGAGCCTGATGGTACCAAATGTCTGTTACTGGCTCGAAGCTATTTTGAGTCATTTGTGAAAGAAAGAGTATTAATGCAAAAATGATACAGAAAAGGCTGCTATAAAACTGCCAGTTCACATAGACAGAACAGAAGGTGCTGAGTCATGATGAAAATACATAAGTGACTGTTTCAAATCTAAAAGGAATGTGGAAAAAAAAGGAAACCAAGACTTTATAACTAGCAATAAACTTTCTAGCCAAGATCCTCAGGGGAAAATTCCATAAATAACCCTTTATTAGAAGTTCTGTTCAAGGCTTCGCAAAGAATTTCATGAACATTATCTTACTTTCTCTCGTGATTTTCCCTCACTCTCTCTCTTCTTAGTTTCTGGTGTCTTATTTGTTAAAAAAAAAAAAACTGAATAAAGGAAACTTAATGAGTGATTTACGAAATGTGGACATGCTACTTTACTACTGCACTATTTGTTCTTACACATATGAAAATACGGTGAATTAGCATTGATCTTAAATGACTTGTGAGTTCCAAACAAAACTCCTGTGTCAGTTGTGTTTAATTTGTTGCTTCATAATCTAAAATTCAACCAAAACCATAATTGATAATGTTTACAAGTGGTATCAACCCTTCATATTTTCTTACCAATGAACCTTTCGGAAATAAGAGAATATTTATGAATGCTCCAGAACTTAGTGATTTGTGTATAAAAAAGGTTAAGAGCAAACTGATACATATAAATATTTCATTAATAAGGCCCATTGTATCAAGTTTATATAAGGACACACACAAACTCATTGAGCCACAGGTTGAGAGAATGCTAAGGAAAAACTATTTCAAAGATATAAATCACGCTCAAGAACCCCTTTCAGATCATCCTGTTCACTGCAATGCCTGCATGCTTAAGAATCTGTACTCTGAATGTAAAATATGCACTGTCACTGATGTAATCACAAAAAAACAGAACAACACTATTTTATATCATTCCAGCAATAGTTTTAAAGCCTAGCACTTAACAATATCCTTTTTCAGCTGCTATTTTAAATCAAGAAGGCAAATACCCGCTTTATTTTCTTGAATGTTTACATACTGTAGCATGTTTGTGTTACAGGCACCGGAAACAGAGCCTGTTTTCTGATTATATTTGTCCTGTTAAAACAGGATAAAGAATTAGCTGGACAATAGAGGTGTGATTTCTCTCTTGCTGTCTCAATTTATTTACAGAAATATAGAATAGAAATATATATTTCTCACGTCCTTTTCCCATAGAAAAACTACTCATCATTACTAAAAATATATAGCTGATATTTTTTTTTTTTTACAGTGCTCAACCTAAATTTATGGAAGTATGGAGTATGGAGCCTCTTAGGGGTCATATGCAAAAAAAAAAAAAAAAAAAAAANAAAAAAAAAAAAGAACCCAAGAAGAAAAAAAGTGCCCTTTTTTGCCTGAAGATCGAGAAAACTTTACCTTTTTTTTCTCATTTTTTTAAAACTTACTAAAAATACATCAGAGCTACAGCGCATGCGTCAGCGGAGCTGCTTTGTTACTGTGTTGTGGTTAACCAACTTTTGTAAATTATTAACCATTATAAATTCACAAATTTACACTGTTGGAACTGCCAAACACAAGAACAATAAAGTAGTAGTGGCTGGATTTACACTACCACACACATGCAACCTGATTCCGATTTTTCGCTCACATGCGACACGTATTGTATTCCTGAAGATGTAAATGGTAAAAAGCCACATGGAATCAGATATTCTCAGATCCAATTTGGGCTATTTGCATATGTGGTAATAAATTGGATATTTATTGATATCCACCAATGCGGCTGCTGTCTAAATACGCAGATCAGAATTTCCTTCCCATTTCGACTCTGACGTAACATTCAACCTTGTCCGCATATGGATGATATAAGCATCAATATGATGACCACTCTGTGTAAACAAAAATCGAGGACATACTATATATATGTTAGATGTACTGATGTGTGTTTGTCAAATAGATGTGTGATAACAGGCTATCTTACAGCAACAACTCCACCCGCTTCTCTTCTGTGATTAACCAAAGAAAACATGTCCCGATGAAAGAGATAAACGGTCAAACATGTCAGATGTTTCTCTCTGCATCTGAAAGTTTCTAACCCGCTGATCATATTTTTAATAGTTCTCCACTGAAGCGTTTTGTTTACATGTGTCTCAGAAGTGTGCGCATGCACAGCTGCATCTGGTTTGCTAAAGGTCAAACCATGTAAATACAGGTATCAGATATGAGCTACTTAAAAAAGAAGATATAAATACACTGAATAAAAAATCGGATATAGGCAAAATATCGGAAATGAGCATCAAGACATAGTGTGACTTTATTCACTGATTGTTTTTTCATTGTGTAGTGCGAACAGTCACAGACACGTTAGCTACAGAACTAATTCAAAAAAAGGAGAAAAAAATACAAGGAGAAAAAAAAACAAGGAAAAAAAAGGAGAGGAAAACAAGGCCACTTTTTTTTTTTTTTTCNTTTTTTTTTTTTTTTAACTTCCAACTGACATAAGGATCTTTTGATCTTTTTGATCTGATCCTTGATTGGCTTAACAGAAATGACCAGCACATCAGTCTTTGAGAAGTTTAAATAAAGGTGACGTTTCTTCATCCATGTTGAGATATCAGTGAGGTAGGTTGAAATCGGCGCTAAGCTCATGTTGAGAAGAGAACAGACCAAACACTGACCCTTGAGGAGATTCATTCAACCTCCCAATTGAAACTGCTTGTGAGATTATCACAACAATAGCTAAAGTTGTGGTTTTTGTCTGATACTTATGCTTATCAATACTGTCCCAGACTCAAGAAATCTTCCCAACAACACATCATCCTTTCATCCTGAGCCTTTAAGTCAAAACAATTAAAACAAAGTCAGAGCACTTACAGATTGACTGTTGTCTCTATTGGCCATGGTCTATTTTTTTCATGACCCTTGAGGAGATTCATTCAATCTCCTCATTGAAACTGCTTGTGAAATTATCACAACAATAGCTAAAGTCGTGGTTCTTGTCTGATACATGCTTATCAATACTCAAGTAATCCTCCCAAAAATACATCATCCAAGTAGCTGTAAAGTCAAAACAAAATAAAGTCAAAGCACTTACAGATTGACTTCATTGTCTCCATTGGCCATGGTCGATTTTTTTCATGATTGAATCAATTCTAATGAAGACACTGAGAGATTACCACAACAACAGCTAAACGAGCCTCGTAAAATACCCATAACAATGTTAATGATTCTTCTTCCCTAAGGAAAATTCATGGCTTTTTATATTTGTTTGCAGATTGCCCCACTGACAAGTTTTGTTTATAAAATCAAATACTAGAAAAATAGGAATCCTGTACAATCTAATGTGATCCAGCACAACAGGCCTGTCATAAATCCAGCCTGCATGAAGCTTATATTCAGCTTTTGTTTTCAGTTTTAATATTCAGCTTGTGTCAGAGCTCATTCAGCTCTGTCAACAGTTTGAGCCTTGGAAGTGTAAGGTGTTCTCTGGAAACTGGATTTTACTGAAGCGAGACTTTAATGATCATAAGAGAGTTGTGTCTCTTTCAATATAGACACTTGCAGTAAAGTTTCATTAAGGGTTCCACAATTTCCTGGGTGCTCCGGTTGCTGCTGTGTTGCATTGGTTGTTTTTATTTATTTATTTTATTGGTTGAATACATTAAAATATCTGGGGTTAAATTTCATTACTACAGTTAAATTCTGTGTATAGCAAAGCAATGCTACAAACGTTATTTAAACTGGTTAAAATAAACATTCTGTTCAACCCCTATAGAACGCTATTTGCATAACTGTATGTATTGCCTTTCCATCTTTACCAGCTTAGACACACCCCTACACGTGTTCTCTCCCTCTTTTTTTGTACTCTCTCACTCTGACACATACACATGCACGAGCTCACACATGTCGACACACGCAAACCCCCATGTTGAGTTAACTCTCTCCACACTACGTCCACATGAAGAATCTATTTAAGATGGACTTGTTTATGCTGCAGTATGTGTTTGTGTGTTGGGAAGCTGTTTTTGCAACTTTAACTATCTAAGCCTGTGCTGCTCCTCCTCCACTTTCATACCAGATACAATTTTACATTTGGTTGGTTATGTTTTAAGCCTGTGATCAAAGTACTTTGTTGACAAAGTGTTTTCTACCGGAAGGTTAAGTATTTTAATAGTATCTGCCAAGACTTGGTTGATATATTATGGAAGTCAAACACTGTTTCAAGAAGCAGGTTTACTGATTTATCTTGCTAACTTTGCTGGGTAAAACCCAGAACCCCTTCAAATGTGACAGACAGACTCATATATAAAGAGTCTGTTCTGTGTTTTAGTCAGAAAATTTTAAAATAAAAAAAATAAGAGAAATAAGAGACACTGCAGCTGGAAATTATTTTTCCTATCCTCCCCTTCCCCCTCTTCTCTGTTACAAAACTCTAACCCTCGTCATACAATTGTTCAGCATTTTATCTCTCTCTCTCTCTCTCTCTCTGTCTCTCTCTGATGAGTAGAGGGAGGTCAGAGTTTTCTCTTTAGGTTTAAGTTGGTAAAAATACACCACCAATGTGTCCGCATCATTCCTTCTGTGCCATTAATGTGGCTGCTTGTCATGAGCATTTGTATAAATGTGTACATGCATATGTTTGTGTGACTGTGTGTATGTCTGTGTATTTTAATGAGTGACCTGCATGAAGCTAAAGTCAATCGATAACACAGAGGAAAGAGGAGATCAATCTCTTGGTCCTGCTATTGTTTTCCTCCATGCAGGCTCATCGCTTTACTGCAGGCAGTCATAAAAACACAAAGTCCTCAAGCTCTCTGCTTCTCCAAAGACCCAAGAATGAGTCATCCTATTTTTTCCCCCTCCTTTTTGTTTTTGGCCTTTCTATAATTATTCAATTTCTTTCTAAAATTATATCAGTTCATACTATGATGTTAGATTTATTTTGGCAAATCAAATGATCCATTTCTCCCTTTCTCCCTCTCTGTGTGTCTTTCTAGTTTCTACTTTGCATTTTATTACGTATGACTGCAGTAAAAGGTCAGATCCAACTTGAGAAACATGGGAGGTTTAACATTCCTCAAATATAATGGACTCAACGGTACAGACTGTGCATTGATCCAGACTTGGGCATTGTCAGCTGTTCACTGTTAGACCACAGGAGGAAAAATGCTGTTTCACAAACACAAAGAGACAAAAAGTGAGATGGTTTAGGAATTTTCAATGTTTTTACCTGTTCTATTGGAAAATCAACAATTTTCACTAATTAGATAGCTGCATAAATCATCGTGGTCCATTTGCAGCACTGGTAATGTTGCACCCTGGAGGACCTCAAGATTTTTCTATTTGTGATTTTTCAGTATTGTGTTGTTTTTGACAGAAAGTAATGATGAGATGTACTCGCATTTCTACAAAGCACCAAAGTACAGTCAGAGTATCTCGAACTCTACATCAGGTGAAGTCAGACAAGTCAGAGAGGGCAGCAAACCTGCAGACCTAAACACTCAGAACACAGGCTTCCCATGGGACACTCCTGGGAACATTTAGCCCAAGGCAGTACGAACCAGACTGAGCCAGTGCTCTGATTTGCTGAGATCAACACACCCAACTCACCATGCCCCCCCCTCTGCCCCTCTGCCTCTGCCCTGTTCTGGGGTTACATGATAATGTATGGTGTGGAGGAGCTCAGCAGTTCCTCTGTACATTTTCCCCGACTCTCTCTCTCTCTCTCTCTCTCTCTTTTTCTTTATACCTCCTACCTCTTTCTGATTCACTANGACTCTCTCTCTCTCTCTCTCTCTCTCTTTTTCTTTATACCTCCTACCTCTTTCTGATTCACTAGCTTTCATTGTGTAGCTGAGGCCTGGGCTGAAAGAACAAACGATAAAGAACTGAGAAATAACATGTTATTGTTCTCATCATTTCTCACGACACTTTTGATGTTTCCTTTAAACTGCTGTTGATTCATAAGGGTATGAGATCTGTTCAGATCTCATACCCTTATGAAAGTCACAGTCTAAGACTTTCATACCCTTATGAAAATTACAGTCTAAGATTTAATGATACAAGCTCCCTCTCTGCATTTCTATGTTGTAATTTGTAGTGAGTTCATCCTTGTCCCAGGCGTGTCACTGCTCTCTCTCTTGAGGTGCAGAGGGCGCGTTCTCTGGCGTGTCATGAAAAGCATGTAGTGTTTGCACGCTCAGTTCAACACAGGGATATCTGTTCTCCATAGGTCCTGCTTTGTGTGGCACATAATTCTGGGGGTTATTAGAGGGCAACTAAAAAAGTACTCCTAGTAGGGTAGGTAGATAGACAGGCCAGTAGTGTCATGGTGGTTTGATCACTTAAACTAAGGCTAAACCAGCTTCATTGCTGAAAAAAGACTGACCCATTTTTGTAGCTGTTGTAGAATAAATGTTGAAAACAATGCAAAGCTTACATAAAAGTGAAACATTAATGCTATCAAAACGCATGTAATGGCTAGTATTATTGTAATATGGTAGTATTCCAAATAGAAGAAATTACTGAAACACCAAAACAACAATACCAAAAGCAATGTTTAATGTATTCTGTGGATCATGTTCAGTCTTTGTTTACTAACTTGGTAGTCTCCATGCTATAACTGCAACTAGAGTGGGCTGAACTGCAAAGTAATAGTGGTAATAACATAAGTACTGGTGAGCAAGGAACAACCACTTGCAAGGAGGATTTTTATGGTCTCTGTAGTCAATGAATAAATATTTCCTTCTTTGTGAATCAGAGCTATATGGAACATCTGTTTACTCACTTCAAGAGAGCCATGAAATAAAAATAATATATTCAGATTTTTTGTAAATCATAAAACGTGTAAATAATTTACAATTTAATGGGTTTTGTCTTCGGAGACACTGTGTATTCATTGTATTATTTCATTCTCCACTAGCAAAGAAAACCTGATGTCCTGATCTTATAACTGACACAGCTGATATGAAAACATCCACAGGACAAAGATTAAACCAGCTGCAGTGTGGTATGAATGACACGCTTGGTTCACTGATTACAGTTTGGTTGAAAGGTCTTGGGATCCATTTCAGCATTTGCAGAGGCTTCCATATGTGAAAGTCTATAGTCATCCCTCTCAAAATAAGCTTTTCTAACCTATAAGTGGGGCTGAAGAACTATTAGTTAGACTATTAGAACTAATAATATACTAATACTAGCAATTAAAATATGACAATGTGGACATGTCACTATAACAGTGCTACTACACAAAAATAAGTTAATTGTGTAGCTGTATGTGTGTATGCCTATGTGTATGTGCAGCTGTAGGCAGTTCAGTCCAGAATAGAGGTCACTCAGATTTACACAAGGGTGTGACCGTCTTGTTTACTGTTCTTCTTGTAGGTTAGTGCCGTTGTGTTTGGCCAGCCTGATGTCCTTCACACAATCTAGACAATAGTGTCTTACTGACACACTACCAGTGGAAACAATGAAAAGGTGCCCTGCAAGTAAATGCCTCTGTGCTTAAAGAGCTACAACGAAATCCTGATGAACATGTGCTGTAAATACCAGGAAGCCAAATCTGATTTATCAAATGCACTACATGACCACAGAAATGATGATGCAAAGCTGTTCTAAGAATCAGGAACAAGGAAAAATTATCCAGAAACAAAGAAAGTTAGTCATTAAGTCTAAGATTCTGAAAATATTTGACCTACTTCCCTATGGCAGAATAGGTGGCTAAAAGTAAAACTGTCAGCCTCAAACCAAATGCTGCCAAGGAAATGATGATGACCATGGTCAATGTTGCTATAATAACCATACATTCTATAGGTGTGTATGTGTATGTGAAACACATTATCTATTCTGTTCTATTCTGTTCTATTCTATTCTATTCTATGCTTTTCTGTTCTATTCTATTCTGCAGTTCTGGATAAATCAGCATACTTTTTTTTCCCTCTCCTGCCCATGTATGGCAATGCTCACTAATAAATGAACTATTTCTCATAACTGCAATTTTCCTTCATAATCCCCCTCTGCAGAAAGTTTTCCCATGTGTCTCACAAAAAAACAATGCAGGTTGATGGACTTGTACTTAAATATCACTGCCATCTTTGGGGTCTAAGACCTTCAATATTGAGGATGAAAGGCTGTAAATTCATATCATAGCGGCAACTGCTGAGACAGTTTAATATAATTTTGGTAGGCAGCGCGATTAGAGGAATCTGTTTAAAATTAAAACACAGTCTGAGGTTTTCATGCTAAATGCTACACAAACAGTAGTGATCACTTTCTCTGCAATGAAATGAAAACTGAAATTGGCTTGTGCTTGTTTTCACTGGGATTTCACTGTTATAGAGCAAAGATGCATGTAAAAGTTAGAAAATCTCTTAATCTCTACTCCCTGATTCTCCATATTCACCACAGCTCCTCCCCATTCTCTCCTCCATAACTTCCTCTCTGTCCTTCTCCCTCCGTTCCCTCTCAGAGCCTGATTAGGCCCACATGGCGGCCTAATCCCCTTACAGTAGCTGATAATGTCTGGTGGCCGAGGCTGTTAGCTGGCGTATGGGATACAGTTAAGTGCAATGCTGCAGTATTTATTGTTTCTGCTCCTCCTGACACACTTTCCTATGTTCCAGCATCTGGTAAAGGTGTTTCTTTGTGGTATTAAAAGCTGGTAATGAGAACAGCATGGCTTCTCTCCATGATACATGCCTTTCTCTCAGATTAATAACCAAGTGCAGGTAATCGCTGGGTCTGCATTATCTTCTTTCTCTGCCCCAGATTACTGCCCTAATCCTCAATTTCGACTGTCCACCCATTTCCTGTCATGCTTGCTTGGTTTACACGGCAGGCTGATGCCTGAACAAACTCTGACAGGATTTGGTAGGCTGATGCTGGAGGAACCTGCACATATTGCAGCTATACATGACTATGCGCAGTCTATCCATTCACTAACAAATTCATTTAACTAATAACGAGACAAAATCTATAAACATTTAGCCATACAAACACTCATAGCCAACAAAAATGTAGCAAGAGGATAAATGCTGAAAAGCCATACCTGACATATTACACATGCACTTTTTTTCCCTATATTGCAATTAAGGCAAAAATGTGAAGTGAGTCGTATACGTGGATCTAATTGATAGGATTCTGTCATTGGCTGAATATACATTATTTATTGTTTGATCAGTTTAGTCATAAAATACGTCAGGTAAAGAAATGCATGTGCAGAATGCCATTTGTAAACCAATGGATCATTTATGTGCTTGAGTAAATCAATTTTCAATTGCATTACACAATATCAATTGGATTATTTACTATACAGAATGTGATAACAGCTGACAATGACAATACAGTAGCTTCTTCTAAAAGTTACAGTCTCCATCCAACCAGAAAGTCCAAAAATTGAAGAATAAAAGTGACAAGAGTGTCCAAGTGCCCACGAATCCACACCATCTGGTGTGGATTCCTGTAACCACGTCTGGTTGGGGATTTTGTACTGTACATATCACCAGCTTCTCTTTCAAGGTAGCTAACAAAAATGCTGCATGCCACAAGCACACCTGAGGTTGCAGCAAGTTTATGGTATTTGCTCACAGCACCACATTTTATATTAGTATCTCTTGATGGTTTTCATAAGCTAGTCCTAAAAGAATCTTGCCGGGGGCATGTGTAGAGACCATGGCAGAGTATTTGGGGCCCGGTGGAGGACCAGTAAGAGGTCAGACAGAGGGGTCAGACAGTCTAAGCCCACTTGCATTGGAGATGCCCCTGGGATGGGTGCTCAGACACACCCCATCCCGTGAGAACAGACACACTGCACTGCTCCCCTGGGACACACAGACGTACACATTAATGTATAAAGTCTGCCTATCCAACCATTCTTAACAATGTCTGTCATTCTACACACACATGCACACCTATACAAACTAAGTTTACAACCTGACACACACACACACACACACACACACACACATCCCTAAAATTAAAATAAAAANAGTTTACAACCTGACACACACACACACACACACACACACACACATCCCTAAAATTAAAATAAAAAAAATCATGTAAATTACATTTTCAATCTTTCACTTTGATATAGATTTGCCATCTTGTTCAAATAAATGCACATCTAAATACAACTTTTAATGTGATTAAGAGATTCTGTATGGACTTGATTAATGGGTGATTCTTACCAATAATGTCATTCAAAGCTGTTTGTGGGATGTACAGTATAAAGACCAACCTTTTTAGTTTATCAAATATCTGCAGCTACACAGTAGAACTCCATTTGCAGTCTCTAATTTGTGGGAAATGGTGTGTATAATTATGCACAGGTCAAACAGTGTGGGTAATTAACTTTTCCAACATGGCACAAGGATCTAACAAACTAAGAACACACACACACAAACACACACACCCAACTGACAGCTGGTCCGCACACAGTTAACATTTACAGAGTGAAATCATTTCACTCATAGCAGATGTTCTTTGGATGCATCTTGAGGGTATTACAGTAAAAAGATAAGGACATTTTTGCTGTAGACAAATTTCACTTTTTTTTTCTAGATAAAGTAATATTTACAGTATATCATACCAACAGGATTATTATGAGGAGTTATCAGATTTGCTACTTTCATGTCATTTCAAATAATGCAGCTGTATCATTATTTTGTACATGTAGACACAAAGGTACTACTTATGACTTTTTTGTACACATAAGTAAACAATGTATGTGAAAAACATAAAAAACAAAAACAGTTTTGTCACAGAGGGACTGGCAGAGAAGTGGTTGAAGCCAGACATCATATTTCCTGAGCAAGTGGCCGCTTACATGATGTGTCCATATTTGTGTGTGTGTCTCCATGTGAGTGTGGCATTATGTAGTAGCCATCTGCCTGACATGCTCCACATAGCATTAATGGAAGAAATATTCAAGCAGCAAAATATAACTAGCCTAAACAGCAGTGGAAAGTACTCAGGTTAAAAAAAAAAAAAAAAAANTAAAAAAAAAAAAAAAAAGCACAAGTACTTATAGTTAAAACAGTCCAGGTAAACTTATCTCCAGTTGGAAAGAAAGAGAAAATCCCAGAAAATAAGGAGGATAGAAAGAGGAAAGTAGAAAGTAGTAGGAAATAAATTGCCTTTCCCCCATCTGCCACATCTTCATGTCTGCATTTACCGTTTATACTCGAGTATAAGCCGAGTTTTTTTTTTTGTTTTGTTTTGTTTGTTTTTTTTACCCAAACTTCACCACGCAAATCGGGGGTCAGCTTATACACGAGTACTTCAAATCCAGATCCCAGACAACGAAATTTCCAGGGCTGGAAATACTACCCATTACCACTACATTACCACTACCCATGGAAAATAGTTTAAATCCTACCTTAGAATGAGATATTTCCTGACTAAACATCTTATCCAGCACATTTTGCGGCGGCCAGTAAGCGCTGTTGTGATTGGTCAAATGCGAAAGAGTAGGCCAATCAGAGACAACCTTATAAAGTGCTGTTTCATATTCCGGTACGGTAACATTATGGTAGTCTCATTCAACGTCATGTTTTATGCTTTATTAGCAAGAAGCTTGAACTAAGATACAACACACAATGAAAACTACATGGACTCAGAGGATGACACCCTTTGGCTACAGAAAATGAAAAGACAGATCAAGAAGTGGAAGAGGAGTCAAACATACCAGTCGACTGGGATGACGATCTCGTCAATGAGGGAGGCACACATTACACAGAGCAGGACTGAGTGAACTGTTTGGCAATTCAGACAAGGAAGAGTCAGGAAATGTCAGCTAATGTTACCATAGTTACGGTAACAGTTAGGGTTAGCTGCTGATTACCGTTATCAGTTACGTTAATGTTAGTTATGGTAAACAGCTACTGTCATGTTTACTGCTACCGGTACGTGGATTATTTTCAGAAAATCAGAGGAATGCTATGACAAATTACAAATTACCTGTTTTTCTGGGTATTGTCCAATGACAATACCCAGAAAAACAGGTAATTTGTGTAGTATGGGGTAATGAGGTAGGAACCTTTGTGATGTGATGTGTTGCCGGGGGACCTTTTTCAATAAAAGAATGGGAGTTTTGCTGGAAGACGAGTGTACTGCCTTTTCTGTCAGTTAATAACAAATTATCACATCAGAACAATTTACTAAACAAATAAACTGATGGAACATCAGGGAGTCGGCTTATGTACAGGCCAACACCCTGATGTTTAAAAAGCTTTAAAAATAAAATTTAAAGATTTTTAAAATTTTAAAGATTTTTTAAAAATTTAAATCTTTAAAAATCTAAATTTGCAGATCAAAATCGGGGGGTCAGCTAATAGTCGAGATCAGCTCGAGTATATATGGTAGGTTCAATTTCTAAGCATTGTATTGTGTTGAAGTTCAAGGGTCAAATAACATTTCTGAGCAGCCTACCAAGAGATGGTTAAAGAGATGAAATTCTGATAGGTCTCCTAGGAATTTCCCCTAAAAATTAGATTCAATCCTAGTAAAATTATTGAGGCATTTCCAACATTTACATACATTAGTGAGACTTGGATATAAGCGTATTCATGATCAATCTCACACAAGAATCACACACTAAAGTCTGGATTCAGTAGAACTGCGACTATGGAGAAGGAGATGGAAACCTCTTGAATGAAACAGTGTATGAAATGGCCAAAAAGTGATGAAACAGGGACAAGGAAAAACACACAACACACAGTGAAACTTTAAAGGAAAAGAAAAACACGAAAATACTTAAGCATTCTGGTAAATCACTAGAAGGAGTCATGGTATAAAACTATCAAATTGCCAAAAAAAAAAAAAAAAAAAAAAAAAAAAAAAATCAGAAGTGGAGCCAGAAGAAGTCATTTGGAAACTCACAAATTGAAACAAACTCACTCAGGCTTTTGTAGGAAAAATAGAGCATATGAATGTAAAAGTCATGAATAAACTCTATGAAAGATAAGTACAACTTGAAAGTGTGTCACACCCACTGTGGCAACATCCGCTATTTGCACATTTACAGAATTGATTGGTGACAGTTTCTTATATGAAAAGCAATACCAAGGAAGGATTGCATCATTGTCAGAGAGTGGAGAAATTTTCATTAAATTTATTTGTTTAGGAACATTTACATAAAAATAATCACATTTGCAGGAAGAGGCAAAAAACTCAGAGGGGTGTACTCTTCATGGCTTCTACTTTAAAATCAATACATAGTAATCACAGTAACAAATGTGCGGCAATGTACAGTTTTTTTTTAATTTGTTTTTTTTTAAATGACTTCAACTAGTTAGATGATTGCAAAGATGAAGACTGAAAGCTGTCTAGTTGAGTAACAGTGGATCTGTGAATTTGTCAGAAAATAAGATCTAGAGGATTTCCCCTCAACTATATTTAAGTTGGATGTAAAAGTTACATATTTGAAATAATATTATAATAATAATAGTAATATCATAAACAGTATGAAGTTGAATATTCTGAATGTGTGAAGCTTTAAATGAATTACAGTCCCAACCAAATGCTTTTGGGGAAGAAAAAGTTTATCAAAAGTAGCAGGACATGTACTTAAATTTTGCTTTTATTATAATAAAAGTAAAATATCTGAAAGCTCTTAGTAGATATTGGTTCAAAAAAAAAAGTTTTCTTGGATCTTGTGTTTGTTTACAGGCAGGAAGAGATGCCAAAGAAAAAACCAAAACATAAAAAGGTTAGTATAGTGTACTGTACATTCTGCTGCAGGGCACAAAATGTGCAGCTGACTGTTTCCATGAGGCACCAACCATGTCAGTCCACATGCTTATGACCACACTTAAATGACATGTACCAGGCGTTTACAGTAGTGTGTGTGTGTGTTTGTGTGTGCGTTTATAATATTCAATTTCAGGCATAAAGATACAATCCATACTCTCCAGCAAAGAAAGAGAGAGGGAATAGAAGAGTGAGAGAGGGAGAAATTGTGAGCAAATATCACATGAAGTTAAACTTCACACACGTACTGTAGTCTTTGTTTTCTGACCTCTGGTGGCTAGATATGGTACTACAGCAAAATTATTCCTAACGTGTTATGAGAGAAAATATCCACTAGGTGGAGGGAGATGACAGCATATCTGTGAATCTGAACCTCTGCAGCTCATGTGCAAAACGTAATTTAATATGGAGAAGAAAAAAAAAAGCCACTCATACTGTATTTTAAGAAGTCAGAAGCACAAACATCATGATATTTCATATTTTGTTGGAACAGGTGTATTGTGGTGTGAGGGATCTAGTAATTTGGACGTTTTTCACAGTCAGTGTTCATCATGATTCTGTCATTACCTCTGCCAACTAAGGAGGTTATGTTAGCAAAATTACTCAAAAAGTTAGAAGATGATTTTGACATAACTTAGTGGAAGGGTGAGGCATGGCCCAGGGATCCATTAAACTTTGGTGTGAATCTGGATCCAGGGGTTGATCCAGGATTTTTTCAAAAAGATTTCTTAACAATGTGAAATTTTGTTTTTAATTTCTTTTTATTTATTCATTTATTTTTAAGAAATGCATCAATCTCAATGAAATGAGCATATTTATCCCATGATAGACTATCAGTAGGTTCAAACTGTTCCTGATCCACATAAGAATCCAGATCTGGCAGACTGTCACAGGTGATAATACTTCTGCAGTAGTGAATAAGCAGTATTTTGTTGTCTGTCCACAAATGCTTCCAAAAATTTCTGATCCTATGGATCATACCGTTGTGCTTGGTATAGGACAAAAGACACATCAGGGGATGTTTTAAATATGTTTATAATTTTGTAAATTGTTTTTAATTCAACTCCACCCTGCAATGGAGAAAGTGTGGGCACTGTGCAAGCTTTTTGTTACCATTAACATTACTTTATGAGTCAAGGGTAAAAACTGTCGAAAGCTAACATCTGTTCGGTGATGCAGTACGTGTTGTTAACCTTTAAAAACTGGGGAAAAGATCACAAAAATGAAGATGAAACAACATTTTTCTTTGGGGAACTAGTCATACATGATTATTGAAGTTTAACATGCCTCATGTCAGTGTTTTCGGGGTATTGGACACTGGATTACACTGATGTATTACTGATAATGCTGCCAGTCTTTGCTGATCTTGTATGTTGACTATCATGGCCTCATGATGAGCGGCAATCTGATAACTAGGTACATAATTTCTGTCTCCAAAATCAGAACTGAATTTTAGCATGTAGCAGCAGCTACTCTCACTGTACTGACTGAAAATGATTTAAATCTGAAGAGTTAACCTATTTTGGTAAACTGATGCCTGAAGGGAGATTTTTAATTTTGGTGTGGATCTAGATCCAGGGAATTGATCCAAGAATCTGATCCAGGAATTTTAAAAAAAGAGTTCTTAATGCCGTGAGTTTTTATTTTTGTTTTATTTCTTAAGAAAAAGATGTATGTTTAAGCTATATGAAATATCTACATATATATTGATCCATCATGAAATAAATTCTTGCTGTGGATTTGATTGTGTTTTGATATTATAAATTTTGTTTGCACCTTTTATCTTCTCTTGGAATCGTCTCCTTTGAAACAGAGTCAAGTGAATAGAAATGACATTTAGCTCAAATTTTACCCAGTAAATCAATGACAAATTGTTCGTATATAAAAAAAGGTTTTAATTAAATACTGCAAAAATTCCCCAAAAAATTAGGTGAACAATTTCCATTTGTTCTCATTGTTTTAGATTCTATTGCATTTAATGACCACGTCATCCACAGCATAAAGGCTTTACACTACATTTTCAGTTATATTTTTCTTCTATCATTCGACATTTCAAACAATAAAGTGCTTTTTTTTTTTTTTAAATAAACCATCTCTAACCAACCCTACACACACTGAGACGATACCTGCAAGCCCCTTCAAGACAGTGGAATTTGTCACATGCATGTGCACACACACATTCAGATACTCACTCAAACCCAAACACAAGCAGGCAGTAATTTCACCCTGCAGGTCGCATACAGTGTATGCTTATTCTGTGCTCAATAAATGGTCTCAAATGTACAGGCTGCTAAGTATATTTCTTCTGTTTAGTATATTTTCTTAGTCATTAGCTGTTGTGTGTACACTTGGGCACACTGTGCAGTGAAAGCTTTATCCAACAGTGTCACACCAGTGATACACTGTAACGTGTTAAGAACATGAAAAAGGCAAGTTGAAAGCACATACAAGCTTACGTGCATGCTCTCTCTCTCTGTCACACACACACATTTCATCAAACCCTGTTTTGACCCACAGGAATTGTTCCTCTCATCTGTGCATGAAATGTGTATTTCATGCATTGCCGCTACAAATCGAACGTGGATGCTGGGCACTCACCCATATGTCACATAAACATTTTGAGGCAGTTGTTGAATCATTTTCAACAGACTCTAGTTTTAGCCGGATAATGCAAACACACTGCTAAAATCCCTCTAGAACTCTACTTTGTGTGCTTTACAGAGTAACACCATAGTGTGCAGTTTATCTCAGGCACTGGTTTTAAATTCTGAGTAAAGCCCTGTGAGGTTCAGGGTTAGTGCTTGAGGCAGGACTGAATGGCAATGGGTGACTTTCCACTGGATCACTTGGTGACATGTCAGGGACTATTTTTTTAACCTGAGCACATTCACACTGACACACACACACACACACACACACACACACACACACACACACACACACACACACACACAGGGGTCATTTGCGGGAAGGGGAATTACAGGCTTTCTGGGATGAGCGAGCATGACCCTGCTATTCATTTCTGCTTCCTGTGCGCCTCGTTGCGTTGTTTGACCACCGACTGATCATACTTGCTCCTTCTCTTTGAGCTGAAAGATACACTAGAGCAAAGTAAAAGAATAATTTCTGAATACATCACATCACTGATAAGAACAGGCAAAAGAAAATTAAGGAGTCCATTTTTATTTAGATATCTTCATTGATGATTCAGTAAGACTTCTAGAGAAGAGAATGATGTTTTTCTTCTTCTGCCTTCACCACACAGTCCAATCTATTGTGCTCTTTATCTGCCACTTGTTCGATCGGCAGCTCAATCAGATGTCAGGAAAACAGTGTATCACAGCCCCTGAAAGGGAACCTGACAGTTGATGCTGTGGGGCGGAGCTGCAGTGTTGATTGACAGTTTAATGGTGTCTCCCTTTGTGACCGTGATGTCCATTAGCAGTTAAGGAAGGCACATAATACTTTCAGAGTGCTCTCCAGTGATTACATGAGATTTATGTCTTGTTGTTTTGAGTGACAGGCACTTGAACACCTTTCTGTCCTGTTGCTATGGACACAAGCACGGAGAAAAGAGTATGTCAGTCATATACAATATTATATTGCATCAGATATAACCAGAGAGATATATCCAGATATATTGTGTTATACAAACATTTTGATTTAGAAAGAAGTGAGGAATAACAAAGTAACACACATGAAAGTGGATTACGACTGTAAAGAAGCTTACCCAATTTGTACTTCTCTTTAGCCTCTGCCCTCTCTTTGGCATCAAAGTACCAGACTGTGATGGCATAACTGCAAGGCACAAAAGAGAGACAAACAAGAACAATAAGACAAAGACAACGTTTGTGAGTTTATAATCCTGGTTCAGAAATGAGATGTCTGTAATTAATTTATTATTTTTACCACTAGGTGGCAAAAGAACTCCAAAATTGACTTGCCAGAAAAATGAGCAACCAATCCTTTGTACATGTTTCTGTCCATCTGATGAATGTAAGTCTAATATTCACTTTCCTTTTAGCTCTGGTTTGGTCTCCACTAACTCTTGAGAAAAACAGTCTTTAATTGCTTGATGCTCAACTTTCTTCACTAACTATTCATTAACTTTCTCCAGCTCCATCTGTCATTTGGTGCTGGCCAGGTACCTAGCCTTATAGTTTTTTAATAGAAACAGCTGCCTTCCACTGGTGGAAATGAGGCTGAGGAGAGCAACTGAAACTATACCAGGGATGGGCAATTGGCGGCCCGCGGGCCGGATGCGGCACAACTTTGATCTATCAAAGCCTCAGATGACTTCTCAATTAAATGTAAATGTGTGGCCCTTTGATGGTGAGAATGAAATTTTGTTGGCCACCGTCCTCATCAAAGTTGCCTATTCCTGAACTATATAACAAATGTGTGGCTGTAATTTAAAAACAAAAAGCTAAAAGAGGCTCAATGTTTGGCAGAGCAGCAGAGTTAGATGATAATTCACTATCAACGTGCCTTTCACATTACACACTCATTTGATTTGGTGTTAATAATGAAAACACTGATTCATTCAAGTTTAACTGAATTGTATTTTGAGGAAAGAACACCGTGCAATAACTGCATTACCCTGAATAATATGGAATGTAGTTAAAATTTGTGATTTTTGAAAATGCCCTAAAAATCAAATCAAGAGAGAAAATATTGTTCTCAGAAACACAAAAATGTTCAATTCTGACCAAACAGGAGAAAAAAATGCACAATGTCTCATCTTATGGGTCTTATAAAGTGAACAGGAGACTATCTAGGCTCATAAACATCCTGGGCAGCATAGAGTTAACTGCTGAGGTTTCTTGAATCTCCTGTGGGGCTGTGTTGTTTATTCCTGTCTCTCTTGTCTGTGCCTCACCAGCACGAGTCCTGCAATTGAACCTTCCTCCCTTTTCCCTCCCATCTACCCCCTCAGGAAACACATACTTCCTGCCTCCAGTCCTGCCTCGCCCCCAGTAGTCAGATGGAGGAGAGGAGAGGAGAGGAGAGGAGAGGAGGGTGCAAGTGTGTGGTACTATGATTTACATAACAGCATCGGTGCAAATGTCAGCTTACTTGAGACTTTAAAATACACAGTGCATCTAATGTATCTCATATGAGCATCTAGAAAATCTGAATACAGGTTACTAACCGAGTGGCGAAGGCTGGTTTGACTTCATGAGGGTTCCTGCGGTCAGACCAGAAGATGAGAAGCCGATCAAACAGAGGTTCGATGTTGGCTACCACATTTTTACCTTCAGGGTAGATTTGAAGGAGTCCCCCTTGTACCTACAAACACACAAATACACAGAACAATACAACTGAGCCAATTACTTCTAACAAATAAAAATGTAAATTCAAAGCTGTGAATTATGTGACAGTATGGAATACACGGAGGTGGAGCTGGCTGATGAACATTGATGTTTTTGGTACATGAATGTGCTACAATACTATTGAAACCAATACTTTTATCCAGAAATAAGGTACTGAGAAAAGTATCATTAAGGAACTAGTATTGAAGTACCAGTACTGGTACTGGTATTGATCATTTTTGAATGATAACGAGCCCTACATAGCAGGTAATGCCCCTGAGTTCAAAATGGAGATAAATTATTCCCCTAAATTATACCACTAAGTGCTTCAAGTCTTTGGCTGGATTTGTTGTTTGTTGTGCTGAAAGGAAAATACTGGCCAAGTCAGCTAACACAAAAACCTAAAAGAAGATAAACATCAGTCACACTGAAAGGCCATAGAGTTCAGTCTCTAGATCTATGCCAGATGCACATCTAAATGTATGTGTATGAAACAATGTATGTTTTGTGACACTGCTGGATATAAATGTAATTTTTAGTTATGTGCATTTTTATTGTGCTTTAAAATTTGCTAAATTACTCTTGCAAATATACCTTGACATCCCAGTTCTTGTTGAGATAGTAGATGCATGTGATGCAGCGACCATCGCCATTAGGGTTGTCAACATGGCGGACATACCCTGCCCCATTCCCCGGGTAACAAGCAACCATAGCCTGAAGACAGAAGAAATGAGAATGTTAAATGTGTGATGGTGTTGCCGATGTACAGAACATACTGCAGTAGTGATGATGGGGACAGCAGTGACTCTGGTTATTATCTTTATCAAACAAAAGAGAATCTAAACTGTCCTTTTCATGTGAAAGTGAAAAGCGTGAGCTGACAAAAAAAAAAAAAAAAAAAAAAAACAGATTCAAGGCTGTGCGGAGGATGAATCAATCTGAGTGGCTTCAGTTGGTGAAACAGCTGCTACATTACAACCATTACTTCAGTTAACATGATGAGCACCTAGAGGTGATAAATCGGACAACAAAGACTTTGGTTGACCATCAGTAACTTCACCCTATTCATCACAGCTTTCCCACTGCTCCATATAAACTTGTTTCCGGCTAAAACTACATTCTACACTGCTGTTTGCATGTTGACCTGTGAGAGAGAGATGAGAATGAGAGAGAGCAGAGAAATAAGAGCAGAGTTCAGCTGTTGCTTCCACCTAAAACACTGTGCAGACTGAGTATCCATGCTAAAACAATGGTCTCACGCTGGTATTTCCCCTGTTTAACTTCTCTATGTTAAAAGCTGTGGAGCAGGAGAATGTCACTTTCCCTGGGGAGTCAGAGTGTGAGAGCTCTCTGATCAATGCACATTCCAGACCAGAGTCATGACGAGATCACGCGCATGTAAATGTATGCTAAAACACAAAACTGTGCCTGGATCAAAATGAGATGAATTCAAGCTCATCTCCAGTGGCTGGAGCAGATTTGGTCTGTCACTTCAACAGAGCAGAAAAGACTGATACACTTACTAACATCAGCCTATTGTAGGAGAGAAAGATTTTAGTTGATGATAGCTGACAGTGTGTAGAGTAATACCTTTTATTATCGCTCTAGGCTGACTACAAAGGAAGATACTGCCACTGTCTTGAGTTATACTGTTCTGCAAGAGAGGCAAGAGCCACGATATCAGAGTCTGTGTATCACTTCAGCTCAGCTCTGGGACACTATCAAACGAGGCTAACAGAACGAGTTCCGCACTGCTGCAATATCGATTTAACATGGCTGACACTATCATTTAAACTCTACTACAATGATGTGAGAGTGTATATAAGTGTCTCACATAGACGCCTAAGCAGGGTCAGTCTGTGGATTATTGGCAGCGGCCCAGGGTCCCACTCTCTCCTGGGGGTCCCTGCACGCAAAGCTGTTTTTCTCAAGTCTCTTTCCACCCACTGGCTCTCATCTGTGGTTGTTCACTTATTAATTATTTTTAATTTTTTAGGCCTCTACCTCTGTCACTTCTTCAAAGCTGTTACTGATTAGAATTCCGTCCCTGAACCTACCATACTTAAAGACAACAGACTGGAATAAGTAAATAACTTCAATATCTGGAGAATTTAAGATAAGTAGAGATGCAGATGTAGATGTTTCTCCAATGTAAAATATTGTTTGTTGGCAGAAGACTGCAGGACATCCAGCCTCATACCAATTTTTCAAGAACCATGCATGCTTGGCTATATTTTCCTAGTTTTTAGTTTCAATTTTACAGTTTGAAATGGTTGCTTAATTTACTGAACTGATGTCATCTATTTTGAGATTTGGGGAGTTCCAAAGCAAAATCTTATCTCGAGGCCCAAAAAGGCTTAGGTCAACCCTTCTCCTAAGGTACGTACATACAGTACCCTTGTGTTTGCTCAAAGTCTAACAAAAGTAATAGTAACTTTTTCTGTGGTAAGGCTTTATCCAGGACACAAAGCCAAATGAGTGGGTCTGTGTTGTATGTGACTCAGCCACCTTTGTCAGCTCTTATTAATGAACAATGAACAGCTAGAGCCCATTAACCAGTAGGCCCTTTGGTTCAGGCTAAACTAATAACAAAACCTGCTGTGTCCACACTAAGGTACACACTCAGAACAAATGGACACATTTGTTATCTACACATGTACACCTTCATACAATAGAGCAATTAGAGTTTGTCTAATGAGCTGAGGTGAGTAAAGAACTCAAAATGATAAGATCTGTAGTTAATGCTGGGCTATTTAAGCCATAGGAGGAGAAACACTTCATATAATGCTGTTTAGTACAATCAGTGTGCGGTGTTGCCCTGTATCAATATTGCGTTATCAAATTTATTCATAACTTCTTGCTTAAAAAATGACTTTATGGTAAATAGTTTATTTGTGTATTTCAAATATTGAGAAGGAGCTATATTTTATTACAAATGGTGATTTAAGTGAAACTATATAGGATATTGCTGTATTTTTGCCTAACGTACTCTGGAAAAAAGAGATAAAATGTGACCATTTACACCTTGAGCTTGCAGGATAGACATGTGACTCACCTGACTCACTCGCATCACGCATGCAAGCACGCATGCTATCACAAAGTCATAAAGGCTTCATGACACATTTAAGATTAGGGTGATGACATTTGTCTCAAGTCATGTTCACATACATCTAAGTTTCAGACTACACAGCATGACATGGCATGTCATGATCCTATCTGTCACTTCTAACCTATTTGTTCCTGCATCTCCAACATCTGTTCTGAGAATATGTTCACCTTCACAGTGTCAAAACTAGCACCAAACAACAGTATGTCATCCACCATTAATGACCTAACGGCAGCAAAGGTGATGGTCACACAGGCGGAACAGGCTGTTCTGGACAAGAACAAAATAAACTCAAATGGCGCACGCAGCTTCTGGTAAGAGGCATGATGAAGGAGGAGGAGCGAGGGGCTAGATAAGGCTGAACAAACATGGGCTTTACTGGACGTCAAGGAGAAAGAGTAAGAGGTCATGTGTGAGCATTTGTGTGTGTATATTTGTGCAGTGTTGGAAGGAGAAAGGCTAGTACTCTAGTGGTAAACACTAATATTTTTAACATTTGTTTTTGTCAATGTCAGTTTTATGTCTGCCCATGTTTACAATGGTATGAGCTATTGTAATTGTTATATACGAAATGCGTAATCATGTATGTTTTCTGGGCTGACTGACCAAGAAAGTCAAATGATGAGCTATATTTACTTTTATTTGTATATTATCTGCACTCTCTGGCAATGGGGTAATTTTCCAGCTGTCTGGATGGGACCACCACAACTAAATGAATGTGAAACAATGATGGTTTGCTGACTATAAGATATAAACTGTTTAAGAATGGCCTGTATCACTATGGCTGACTCCATGCTACATTAACATTACCCAGTGGAAACAAAAGCAGTGTAGAGCTCTCCAAAATAAAATACAGTACACTTTATATACCATGGTTCTATTATGCATCACCTCCTGACAGAGGGGAAAACTTTGACACTGACTTTGACACTGACAACCTAAGACATTAAAGGTATGCTTCTGTTATATGTGCTATAAGTGGATAAGAAAATAGGCTCAGTTCCAGGGAATACAAATGTAGAAGGCAAGACTTAAGTGTCTGAAGATCATGCCATGCAGTTGCTGATGGTCTTGAATTACATACTGTTAACACTGCAGTGCTTTACTATTCTCTTCTCCATTAGTCTCCCAGTAAATTCACCAGTCAAATACAATCCTGATCTGTGAAGACCCACTGTCTTGCTCAAGGACACTTCAGCACAACAGCTGTTTGTCGTCAGTTGAACTCATGTGACCTAGATGAAACACCGGTTACTGCCACGCAGCACTGCCACCGTGTTTCAGTTACACATCTGATTATTCACGCAGGCTGGATGACGTTGGATATGATATGACTCGGGGTTGGCAATAATTAATTTTTCCACCTGACTGAATTTGTGAAAAGTGAAGAAATAAAAATCTGAGGGAATTTAAGTAAATTACGACGAACTGATCTGTCACTGCTACCTTATATATGCGTAGTCATTCTTGGTTTCTTGGTTCATGTCACGGGCCATTATTCAACTAGATTCACTTCTAGTCCGTTAGGTTACTGCATCTTCTATAGGCTGGATAATAGTCCTCTGGGTGTTATATATCATTGGTAAAGTAAATTGCTTTTGTGTGTGCATGTGTGTGTGTGCATAGAAAAAAAAAGAAAAACTGAGGAAATGTGCTAGCCCTGATGAGTCAATCCTGCTATGGCCCCTATGGCACAAATTATGGATGATTCACTGCTGAACCAGAGTGGAGCATACTGTAGCAATGTTTCTGTGTGAGCATAGGCAAGTGTGCTATGTGTTTGCATTTCTCTATAATAACTCTGCTTCTTTCATGTCAAACTATAGCGTTGGAAAATAATTTGTCTTTATTCTATATGAATAACATACACCACCAACAAAAACAGAAACCATGTGGTAACAACGCCATGCAAAGTCTATGTTCCAGCTGCATACTAGATACAAATACTGTGTTTTAAGCATTGTGTACGGGAAACATTACAAAGTGAAGTTTACTTAAAAATACCAATAGTGTACAAAATGTATTTAATTTTTTAGTGCCAACCAACAAATAAGACTACGTACTGCATTGTTGTCCTATAATGCAATGCACAACTACTCAGTCTGGCATATGGTGACACAGCAGTTTCAATGACAGCTAAAACAACTTTTGTGCCACTGCATTGATTTGCATTTAAACATAGATAACGCATCAGATATCCAAATGTCATAACCTCTGACCTGGAAGCAATGATGAACTCGAGATAAATCAACTAGAAACGTTCCTAATTCATAAAACAATGCTGTGGTTTATCCTCTGAGTTGAAACTAACGATAAGTTAATTAAATTTTTGATTTCGAAGGTGTTGCCAACTTTGCTAGGAGGTCTGTAACCGCTTCCCTAACATGTATGAATGTGTAGTGAGTGAGTGTGTGTGTGTGTGTGTGTGTGTGTGTGTGTGTGTGTGATGTGACTCCTGCCAGCTTGGTGGTAATGCTGAGCTCTGAGGAAGAGCATCTGAGGACACGCTGCTGCGGCAGACATTCTCATTATGCTTGAGCTTCTGCTGCATCGCGTCTTCCCCGAACACTATCCTCCCTCCTCACTCTCGCCTCTCTATCCCTCACCCCCTCTCACTTCCAGTCTACCCCATCCTTCTTCACATCTCATTCCCTGCACCAAGTTGTTTCTCTCTCTGCCCATAACACAAGACTTTTCCACCCCTGCATCATACTACTGCATTATCTACAATCCTATCGACATGTCTCACAGGCAGCAAACACTAGTTTCTGCTCACAAAACAGAGTCAGGAAAGAGAGATGCAACCCATTGCTGGCCAGGCATTATTTTGGGCATTGGCGGCTCCTCTTTCTCTCTGATACACAATGTAGAGCTCTACTCTGTATGGGCTTGTTACCAAGGCAACGGCAGGGAAATATTTTGCCCAAGTAGCGGGAAAAGGGCTGATAAGATGGAGGGGAAACAGAGTGATGTAAAAGAAAATGAGGTCAGAATAAAAAAAACAAGGGGAGAGTGAAGAAATGAGGGAATTGGTAGAAAAAATAGGGGTGGAGGATAATTGTCTCTGGACTGATAGCAAAGGAGAGGAAGAGGAAAAAGGCGCAGTGACCTTTTCTATCTGCCTGCATTCTTTCCTGACTCTACCTCTTTACATTTGATTTCACTTGCTCTCTCTCCCATTCAAAGTCCATCACTATATCTACTACTCTACACACACAGGAACATACAACTTGGACAGTCTCCACATGGGTAGCGCAGCATGGACTTTTTTGTAATGTATGCCAAAGGCCAAAGGCCAAAGGAAGATATCTGGCCAAGGAATGCTTGGCGACTTATTTATGGAAGTAAATCAGTAAATCATCATTTTGCCAAATAAGAACAAATAAACACTTCAGCTAGCATTAATGCTAAGTAAGCAAAACAAAAACAACACTAAATCATAAAATGCTTAAACTAAAACAGTTTAATCTCATTTAACTGGCAACCATCCCTATGATACCCCAGAATTAACTCTTCTTTTTCCTAAAACCCTTTCCCTATAAAAAAAAACACTTTCTAAACCACTTTTATTAAGAAGAGGTGTGTCACATTAAAGTGTCTGAGGGAATGAGTTTCTAACATCTGTACCAAGTACATAACGGTAGTGGAACTAATTTCTATATTTAAAAAAAAAGGACATCTTTTTGCATCAAAGCACCAAACCCAGTGGAAGCCTTTTTGAACCAACCCAACATGACACTACTGTGCTTACTTGTTCTATTACAATCCCTATAATTTCCCATTCTGCTGTAATTCTACTGCCAGAGAACAAAGCAGGCATGACTTTGACCTGAAACAGCACAGTCAGCCCTGTTTAAACACTGCCTGTCTGTGTGGAGCTTATTTATGTAAAGGATGAGACAGTGAGGTCAAGGCTCTATGCCCCCAATTCATGTTCATTCATTTAGTAACAGACATTGAAAGTGAATATTGGCCACTTTTCTATGAATATGCTGTGTACATAGACATTTTCTTTCTCTCTCTGATAGGTCAGTTGATTCAGCAAAGAACTGCAGACATTATCTTATGGTTGCCAAATTGAAAGAACAGCTTTGCTTAATTTCCCCATGGGGAGCAATAAGATTTTGAATGGTTTCAATTATATACACATCTGATGAAACCTTCCTAGACTTCTTTTCCATGTGGGAGATAACATCCTTAATGAAGTTTGACCTGTAGGAAGCAAACTTGAGCCAACATTATCATGTAATATTCTCTATTGTACTGTATGAGATTTATTGTTTTTATGACTCTTTTATTTATAATTTGTGTCTGTAAAAATTGCTGCTTTAATGCCATGTAATTCATCCTTACCTCTGCTAAGGGACTACATATGAAAATTTGCATTGTCTGATGCAAAATTTATTGACTGTCCCTGCTAAATAAACTAATAAAGTAAAATAAAATAAAATCCAAATTTCTCACACACACTATTTTTTAAAGTTGCAATTATTTAAAAAAAAAATGAAATTCTGATTTATTAAGATCTGGGATAGACAAAAAGAAAAGTACATCAAGCTGAACTCCCTTGATCTGCAATATTTCAAACTGAAACTGCACAGCAGAGCAGCTACAACATTGGGAATATGTTGGGTAACAGTCTAGACATTACCAGCATGTAATGGTTAACTCACAGCTGACAGGGAACAGACAATGACACTACATTCTGAGAACACTATCACTGTTCTAGAAAACAGAGCAACGAAAGAAGAGAAGACAGATTGTAAGAAAGACTGTTTACTAAACCTGCTTTTCACTCTATTGTACTGTTTTTTTTTTTTCAGATTTACAGGGTAAAACATGAGTAAATATGGGAAAGGGACAGAGTAAGATTCAGAATGGAGATTAAATAAGCCCTCAAACAGAGAAGGTCATTGACATTACCTGTCTCAGATAAGCTAAGCCTGTATCATTACAGCGGTGGTGGGGTTTTACCATTCAAACTGTCTATAAGTGTGTGTAGTGCAGAGAAAACCACTGCCCATCAGACTATCTGTTGACTATGATGAATAATAGGAATTTATATAGTCATAGGCTTTTAAGTGCTGCACTTTAGAGGATTGTCTTAACAATCCTGTGCACTGTGGTAACTGTACAAATCAAATGAAAAATATCGATGGAAGAGAGACTGAGGCATGTGCTGTACTATAAAGGGAAAACACATGGCTCTCATGGTCAAACAGATATGAAAAAGTAAACAAACATGATTACACCAAAACACTGGTCAAACATTGATGTACATCACTCTCTTCAAACCTGACTTAGGCAGGCCTAAACACGGCACGGGCCAAAAACAGAGGGAGGGCTCATCCTACCTGACACTTAGTTACCTTTACCTTTGTGGTGTGTGTGTGTGTGTGTGTATTTATTATATTCAACTATATGTAAAGCTGCAATCCACTAGCAAAGAGAGCAAAGAGACACCCCAGCAAGAGAGAGAGACAGAGAGAGAGAGAGAAAGGGGGGGGAGCAAATCAGAGATGTAGGAGTACAGAGTACAAATCATTTTCCCAGATAACCCAGACCCCCACCCCACCTCTGTGATTCCTCTCACCTTAGTGCGTCCATTGATGACACAGTCCCCGAGCTGTCCATTGGCAGCACTGTACATGACGGCCTCATCAATGTGAGCCATCAGGGCCCCGATGCTCCTGCTCCCAGGCTCACATCCCTCCACCCAGGCAATCTGGTCACCCCGGATGCTCCGCGAAGGAATGCTCTTCTGGCTGACCAGCTGACCGCCCCGAAACTTTCCGCTGCGGTTCAAAGCCTCCACCTCCCCTAAAACCATATCACCCAGCTGAGGGCCCAGGAAGTTGTCCTTCACACAGATGCCATAGTACTTCATGCAGGGGATGATGTATTGCTGGGCAATACGCTCTGCTGACCAGCCTGCTCCTGCAGATACTGATGGGGTCGGGATACCGTTTGCCTCCAGAGGGGAGGTTTGACCAGGTGCAGCTGGTGGGCTGATGGATGTCACATTATGTCCGTTTTGCTGGAGATTAGTGCGAGGGGCAGTAGGGGTGAAGGGGGACTTGGGAGTGACACAGTGTATATCGCTGACACTTATTTGGTTGCTATGGATACTGTCGCTGCAACTGACGGTGAGCGGAGCAACTACTTGGGCCACTCTGGGCGCCTCTGAATATCTGTGAACGTTTCCATCTGCCAGCCTTCTCCGTTTAAAATCTGGTGTCATCGAATCTCCTGAATTTAACACAAGGTCCACAGAACTTCCTAGTCCTGGTGACCCGATAAGACCATTAAATGTTTCATCCCAGTTCTCTCCACCTTTCCGTTTGTGTTGTTGCACCTGTTTGGCTTTCAGATCACCACTGATCCTCCCCATAACCAAAGGGCCTTTCTCCTGAGCTGTCCTGTCTCCATTCTCCGCCAAACAGGCTCTGCTGGTAAGGGGGTAGGCAGGGCCGCCTGGTACCACTGTCACCCCCTTCATCTGTGCAGGGTAACCGTCTGGTGTGTGCGCCAAAACGCCTATCTGGTTCCCTTCAACGGTGGCGGATGGAGATACCACCCCACTGTTATACAGCGGCAAGCCGGTTTTAGACTGTTTGGTCAGGGTTGTGGTTTGAGAGGCCAGACCGACCAGTAACTCCGCGGCTGTAGGAGTCCTCACCGGGGCCGTGCAGAAGCCGTTAAGCCCCATATCCGCTCGGTATGTTTGGTGAAGCTCAGCCGGTCCACAGACGAGCTGCTGGGCGGCCGTCCTTCTCTCCTGCGAGGCTGAAAAACTGACGGGTCCGTGGGAAGAGGTTGGGTTTAAAAGGTCCGTGTGTCCCCAGCTCTCCATTTCATCTCGTCATCTGCTGGATGTGCACGTAGCTCACGTCCTCGCTTCATTTTCTAGCGGAGCCTCTGTTTGCTTTGACGGAGGGGAGCTCTGCTGTAACCGCGGGAAGTTTCACTTCCAAGTCCTATTCCATCTGATTTCACTTCATCCATTACTCTGAATTATTACTCTCAGTGTGGGGATTTTTTTTTAAGTCACCTTATAAACATTTCGAGTCTGAGGAATGTCTGTGGAGGGTAAAATGATACATTAGCTCTATTAATAGCAGTGTAGATCACTTGTCACAGTAAACATATTTGTAGGTTGCAATACACACATCAATAAGGTATTTTTAATATAGAAATTGACAGTAAACAGGGCCCTGTATGATCATAGCGGTAATCATACCTACACAATATCAATGGACTAAAATTAGAGCATTATTTATTGTAGCTCTAAGTTAGTTAAACTGATAAAAGCAGTAGGAAACACTACTGACAACACTAATGGCAGCTGTCTATACTGAAATTACAATCTAAATACGATATTCAAGTGTAATTTTAAAATGTATGCGATTAGATAGTTAATCTTCATTAGCTAGTAGCCTTGTAAATAAAGTACAATAACCCTATATGGGTTAATAAGAACAAGCTAACCATTCACTTAAAATACACGTCTAAATGTGTGAAATACTTATTAAAATACTACTGAAAACGATAAATTTGCCCTCAGATCATAGCACATTGCTTACCTACGGCAGACTACAGCAATGCAAATCCAGTGCGCCTACGTGACAGGCTGAGAGTACGCATGTTATTTCCGGGATCGTCTCGCCCGCGTGCAAGGCTCCCGTCCAATTTTCTTGTCGGTGATAAATAATATCCAGAGGAGCGCCGTTTAATGTCCTACCCGACAGAGGAGGGGAGGAAGGCGCTAAGATCCTCACAAGGACCCCCCCAGTCACCAAAAGTGCTCTCAGTTGTATCGTTGACTGCCCCCGTTTTCTGTCTCCCACCACTCCTCCTCCTCCTCCTCCTCCCACAGCTCTCTCTCTTTCTCTGCCATGTGACCACGTGTTACTACATTTGACCCCAATAGCATAAACAAAGATAAAGGTATATGGATTATTCTAAAATATAAAAAGTCTGTTAGAGATTATAAAACTTATGAAACTCACATTAATGTATTTTTGCAACATACAGGACTGTAGAGCAATTTGATTTAAATAGTAACATTTAAGAAAGACTACATATTGGAAAATAGTGGAGTATTGAAGCCTACAATTTGAAGCAGGAAAGGGTTTATTTAGTGTTTGAATCTAAGTTCTCCACTTTTTTACATTGTGCAAAAATGTTTTCTGAACAGCTTTACAAATCCCTCTAAAAATCTCTGTGTATGCATTTAATACACACACACACTGGTATTGTAGTTTATATCAGAATTTTTTTAACTACTCGCAGGATATTACATGACCAGTGTACAGTATTTGCACTCACCTTACCATTTTCTTGGCATTTGTAGAATATCTCTGTATTTGTAGAATATCTCTGTAACCTTAACGAAATGGTTATCAAGTTTGGACTAGTACTTTCTTCTTCAAACAAAAAAAAGTAAATACGTATAAAGCAACTTTAATATCACTCCTTCCTAAATATGGCCTTTGTGAAGCTTATAATGTGCTGTTTTTGTTAAGTTGCTGTCAGAGTAGTATTCCTTTTACTATGGTCATTTTTCAGGCTGTAGTTTGTGATGTTGTTTTGGGATGCTTGTATAGTACTGGTCTTGATTTTATTGTATACATTCTTTGTAAATATGTATATTGTTTAAAATGGTCTGTCATCTTTGTTTCAGTAAGCCTTATGCCCAAAAGATCATAATGTCAGCAGTGATAAAAAAAAAGCTAACAACAATACAGAAGCCTGATATCTATTCATAATGTCATACTTGCAGGACAGTAATTCTCTGTTCTCTTTGTACATTTTTGTGTGTTTGATCTCAGTTTAAATCTGCTACCTGATTGTTTGATGCTGAGCCCATGACATTATTCATACTGCTGGCTTCAACTGCTTAACACTGCTTCAATGCATTGTTGTCGCCTACAGTATGTATATAGTATTTCTTTAGTAGGAGGAAGCGAGGTAATGTGCTGTGATAATGCCATGGTTGGCATTAGGGTGGGGGATTATTGCCTCAACATGGGGGATTATTAGAGACAGGGGGGAGGTGTTTTGACATAACACTTGCATGCCATAGACATTCATTGCTTCCAATACAGNGACAGGGGGGAGGTGTTTTGACATAACACTTGCATGCCATAGACATTCATTGCTTCCAATACAGCCCCCTCTCACTCAGACTGATGGAAGAGGACAGCAGCCATGTTATCAGCCAGAGGCTCAAACTCCTCAGCAACTACACATACTGTAAATGTACACTGAATATAAATGCACCTACAAACACAAATAACGGCACTATAATCAAACCAAGTGATATAGGCTATCATCTGTCAGGTCATAATAAGCATTACCAGACCGTAAAAGAGGAATAAAGCAGTGCTCCCCGGCATTACTCATACACATACACCCTTGGAAGACTGTCCGATATAAGCAGCACTTATATGGTTTTCAGAGTACCAGCAAACTTTAAAAAGATAGCAGTATTTTTTTTTATCAAGCATTTACAGATATGTTTAAAGTAATGAAATGAAGTTAAAGATGTAAAGCTAATTAAACAAGTACATACAGACATAAACACACACATGCAGACAAATTGGTATACTGCATGTTACTTGCTATTCATAAACATGATTATGTAAAAACAGCCAAAGAAGATTTGTAATTTATTTGTTCTTTAACTTTTTGTTTGTCAGTTACTTATTTAGATAAGTGACAGAAGGACACACTCATAAGAATGAGCACTGCACTTTCACCATGACACAATTGGAGTAAACAAGTAAATTCAAACTCTATAATCTTACAATCTACCGTACACACAACAAACCACAGAGAAAATTAAACTGACTCATCAGTCATGAAAATGACCTGTAAGCTGACAGACTGTCAACAGTTCATGTCAAAAGAACAGAGCATTGCAATGTAGTAAGGTTTGTGGCCTGTCGGTGTTTGAGAGAAAAGGGGACATATGTCAGGGTCAACGTGAAAATTAACCCGTGCCTTAGGCCATGCCGGCCTTAGGAAACAAGGAAACAATCTCTCTCTCTAGGATTACAAAGAGCATGTTCAGGAAATGTGTCATCTTTGGTTAGTAGATCATTATCTCATCTCATCTGCCCCACAGGTAAGATTACTGAAGAAGCACACACTGTGCAAAAAGCAGCTTGTGTATCAGTTCAAGGGTAACTGAAGGTAAAGCTTTTATGTTTTAATGACTAAAGAGTGGCAACTTTGCCAATCATAGGGTTGATTGGATAAAGCAAGATATGTGAGCAGGAAGTTTAGTGTGACTGGATGTTCTCTCGAGCAGCATCTCCGCCAGATAGAGCACACAGCCAGCCAAAGGTTAACCCTATTTCAGGGCGGAAATATGAAGGGAGTCAGTGCACTCAAAGGGACAAAGGAAATTCTCACCACTCAGTGTTACATAGTTCAGTGAGTTCATTTTTAATCCCTACAGCCTACAGTGCATAAAGTCGACAAGTTATAACACAATTCTTTCTGGGTGTTCCTGCAGCCAAGCAACCAGAGATTATTGTAAGAATGATGCTATTGTTTCACCACAGTAAAAGATGAATGATGATTCATTGTTTGGCAGTGATTGTAAAGCAGAATTATATATTATGCACAATCCAAGTGTTGGTGCTACGTCCAGTGCAACATTTGAGTGACTCAGTGTCTGGCACAAAGCTGAAAAGTTGCTGGTGATATAATTTACACACACACACACATGCCTCCAACAATGTTTCTGGCATAAGATTATAATGTCAGTAGTGATAAGCTAACAAATCAGAGCTCTCACGTATTAGCCGATCTAAAGGAAAGCAGTAACATACCATAATTAAAGGAAAAAACAAACTTGGAAACGTACACATTCACACACCTGCACCATAAAATAACAGTTCCCGACAGCTTCCCATCCTGTATCCTGTAATGTTGTACATTATCGTATTTTGAATCACAATAGCTTACAATGTACAGTGTGTATACAATGTAATAACATGAATCACAGGAATTTTACAGGATTACATAAAGTACATAAATTTACATAGATATGTCTCCTTATGAAAGGGTTGTGTTTGTTCAGAGCACCAATATTTTATGCAGATTATACTTATTTTTCTGTATTAATGGCAGTAATTCATTTGTCTGCTGACAGTTGACACTTGTATCTCTGACACTTGTTTGTTCAAGGGACTGAAAAAAACAGCACATTAACTGCCCAGGTCAGCGCTCACAACACAGCTGGCAGGAATCCCCCAGACTGCAGCACAGACTAGTGCAACTCTGCACGTATACACATTTCCTCCCCCCTTCTCCTCTCTCTCTCTCTCTCTATCTCTCTCTAGAAATCAAGCTGAGAGGACAACAAATAGTTACAGGAAACTTAATCTCCACAGATAAACTTGCTATTTTGTCTTCTAATTATTTAAAAGCCCAGATAAGGCTAGTAATGTTTGTACGTTTATGTGTTTCATGTTTAATGTGCGCTTGTTGTTGTATAGTGTTATTCTGTGTTGCCATAGGTCACATTCTACAAGTCGAAGTTGCTGTGTCACAATGATTGTATTGAGTTTTGCACATCACTTGTGCTGGCTGGTAGTGGTGGGTATGAAATGCATGTTGTTGCTGCATGCATGACAACATAAAAGGAAGAAGGTCATGTCAGATATCAGACGAATGATGTTAAAAATAGACAGCATTCACCATCGTCATAGAGGGGATTTTATTTCTCAAAGAAAAGATGAGAATGGGGGGAGAGAGAGAGAGAGAGAAATGAAGGATATTAATATAAGACAGCGCCTTAAAGGACCATACCTTCCATTTTGCATGTTTGAGCCTAATATATTCAATTTTTATACACGTAAGGTTACTGACAATCATTTCCCAAAGCATACTACTGGAATGGTGAATTTCTTTTTTCCTACCTTCCAGACTGCCATTGGTTTCAGTTCATTCTAATACGCTATTAAAATCAACTTGTTGATACTTGAAACATCCTTGTTTTTGATACTTGATACTTGAAACGTCCTTGTTTTTTTTGATGATGGGATAGGTAATCCATCATCAAAAAAAAAACAAGGTTTTTTTTTTTAAGTTACGTAATTTAAGCGTTAAAGCNAAAAAAAAAAAAAAAAAACACACACACACACACAAAGCAAATGTGTGTCTCCACTAGGGAATATAGTCCCAAAAGAATAAGACCTGCATTTATTAAAAATTTAAACAGCCATGATTTCATAAGGCTGCTGCATAACTATTAGCAGGTGAAACATCAATTGGGTGTATTGCTTCAATATTCGATTTTGAAAGATTAAGAGATTTTGCAAAATATCAGGAAAGCTGAAATACGGTTTTATCCATTGGGAAATGGTTGTCAGTAATGTACCATGTATGAAAACTTAATATATTAGGCTCAAACATGCAAAATGGCAGGTATGGTCCTTTAAAATTTGAGACAAAGAAATGGGGGAGCATAACTTGGGTGTTTGTAAAATGTGTGTTGAGGGGAGTGACTGCCAGCCAATAAGGAGATATCCTCAGGGGTAGAGGCAATAATAATATTAAAAAAGAGGATTTATAAAGCAAGAGACAGAAGGTTAAGAAATTAGCATTTTAAAAATCCCTTTATTGCACAGTAAAAAAGCCAGAATTGCATCATTCTGCCACTCTGCCGTAAGAAAAAGGAAATTAAATCCCACAGAATTATACATTTTAATAAGCATCATCCTGAGCTGCACAATGACTAACTTAAGAGTGAGAGATTGAAGAGAATGAGGAGATGCTGACTGAAGTGAGGACATGATAGCAAAGGGAAAAGCAAGTGAGTGATAGGAAAGAGGACAGAAAGTGACACGGGCTGCAGTAGTGGTAACAAGGGGATCAATGTTGCCAGTAGCCTTTGCTAAAAAGGATCAGAGAGACATAAAGGGCTTTTTTTTATCTGCAGTCAGAATGGAAAGAGTTTTCTTTGATCAGAAGTTACCCTGAAACAACCAAATAATCATATTCATTACTGGATTAGTGTGTTATACAAGAATATGTGGTTGTACAACAAATTAAGACCCAAGTAATATTAATTCATTCCACTAATTGGGTCATAATATGATTTGAAGCTGACAAATAAGTTATTACCATGTGGAAATGCAAAGTCTAGCATGAAACTGATATGCAAGGTCTGACTAAGCCCAGCACAGAAATATCTAACTCAGTTTGTCTTTCAAAATAATGTCCTTCCAACTCGACATTTTTCTGCCAACAATGCTGGAAGGACTTTATCCCATACCAGGTATTTATGTATCTAAAAAAAAAAAAAAAAAAAAAAAAAAAAACACCTTTATACCTGGTATGACATCATCATCTGACGTAAAACTGGTACCAACTAAAGTCTTCTCATATTTGGGAAGAGTTTCAAGTCTGAGGGGGACAAATGAGGCCAGAAAGGTGGATGCTGAAGTCATTCAAATCTAGCTGTTATTGCAAAAACTGTGTGTGTGTGCGTGCGTGCGTGCATGCATGTGCAGGCGCATTGTTTGTCCTTCCTTCTTGTAAACTCATAGACTCATAACCCTAACCCTAGCCTCTGGAGCTTGTAAGTTATTATAACTTAGCTCAAATTAATGTAGTTTTTGCAAACTCCTAAGAACTTAAAGTACTCCCCAAAAAAAATAGTACCACTCTTGCTGAGGTCCATAATTGTAAGGCTCAGAATTTATCAATTAACCCTCATATACAAAATTCACTGCAAGTATTTCAATTCTGCTCTTACAGCCACATCTGTCTATACATCAAAGTTTGAAGTTACGAGTGATGTCTCAGTCTGGCTAACATTTTCTGTCAAGGTAACGAAGATGAGAAAAAGGTTTATAATAAAGAAAAATTAGTCTAATAAACTTTACCAACCCTGCAGTCAATGCACTCACACACTGGCCATCTCACGTAAACATGGGAAAGTCACATAAATAATGAGGATAAAGGCAACACATAGGCATTTGATATGTATTTAGCTTTTGATGATAATAATATCTGAGGATGTATACAGACACACTTCCATGAGTACATGCTTGTACTTTGAAAAAAATACATTGTTCACCCTGTTCACCCTGCAGCATCACATGTTCATAGTTACCATTCTTCTCCTCCCTGTACAGATGCACACATGCAAACACACCCTCAAAGGCCTTTACTCTATCAGGAAATACAGTTTGTCCTGCAGGTTTCTGGGATGTCTGTCTGTTTGGACCACACCCGCTGAACCTGTGTGTTTCCGTAATCTTATTATGACAATATGACAAAAATAGCACTTTGTAAAATTGAAATGGAGCTGACATATAAACCAGAAGGTGCAGTTTCTGAAGAAACTGCGGGGTGATTGCATGCTGACCCGTGGCTTGAAATGGTTGCTTGAAACTTGCTTGAAAAGATGTGGAAGAAGCAGCAGCTGAAGAAGTTTGAATTGTAGTATAACAGGTTATAAGTGAGCTGAAAGAGGAGATGTGAAGACACTTTGAATTCTGCATTCAGTTGAATGGGGACATTTTTTAATAAAGTTGAAAAAATGTGCTTAAATAAGGTAGAATATTTTGAAAAGTATGAAAGTTATGAAAATTCTGTTGACACACCTTAAAGTACACATCACGCTGAACACTGAAATTGGTTAAAAGTTTCTACCTTGAAGCATGTGGAAGTAGTTGAGTTTGGAAAATTGGAAATTTAGGAAGAAATGGAAAATTGGTTTAAATAAAGTTAAATAATTCAACAAGTATGATACCTGGGAAAATTCTGCTGACACCCCCTATAGAGCAAGTCCAGCTGAACATTTTGAAGTTGGTTATAAGTTTCTATCTCAAAACATGTAGAACGAGATAGGCTTGAAAATTTGGAAAATTAGAAAAAATGTCTAAAATTGGTTTAATAATGTTTAATAATTCAAAATGTATGAAAGTTAATCTCTGAATACAGGAAATATCTGTGAATAAGGAAAAGGTCACTGATTATTGCAGGAAATCAGTTATTTGTAACAAATTTGTGTGTGTGTGTGTGTGTGTGTAAACATGAGTGTCCAATTGTGTTGGAGACAGAAGTAGTGTGAGAGAGACAAGAGGGTCAGCTACTCATCAGATCAAAGATTTGGCCCTCTGTTAAACACGCCTCCGTCAACATACAAACACAAACACACACACACACGAGGTCGCTGTGCAGCTCTTCATACTCCTCACACTAAACAATCAGATATGGCAGGTGTGGTCTTCCTGGTTCCCACAGGACCGAAAAAGACAAAAGACCCTCCGCATACTGACAACGGCAGGAAGAGGCCCTCAACTTATCCTCATTGAAGACATGTGGGAACAGTTAGACAGATTCTCTCTCTCTCTGACACACGCACAGGCTCAGTGGATGATGTCAGGGTTGGCCTAGTGTGTGTGTGTGTGTGCGTAAGAGAGAATGTGTAGGAGGAAGAGAGGACAAGAATAACTTTGTGCACTATACAGTACATAATCATAGCCTGTAGTCTAGCGTCCTCTAGAGGCCAAAAAATGCAATTACGTACCATTTGTACAAAATAACAGGAAAAATGTTGCTATGTAAACATGTAATAGAAAATATTAAATAAAACATCGTTTATATATTTGAGTTTTGTTTTGTTTTTTTAGTTATTTCGAGTTTTAAAAAATGAAAAAACTCGATTCGTCGTGAATACCGCTATGAGTATTTGTAGTCGCTGGATGGCGCTGCAGCATTTTTGCTTACCTTTACTTGACGGAAGGTCCGCTCTGTTCCGGGTTGTGTTCTGATATGTGAAAGTTCACAGGACAGGCAGGCTGTGTTGTGTTTTGCTTTCTTCAGCTCGTAGTGATGTGATGGCTTTCCTCAGTCTGCTCATGAGAAGGCAGCTGCCGCAGGCCGCGTCCAGCCTGGCCCGGCTAGTGAGGCTTGTCCGGTCTCCGTGCGGCGGAGCCCCAGTGAGAAGGCTGCACGGCTCGGCTCGGCTCGGGCACGGTGAGAAGGGAGCGTGGGGGAAGAGCCGGGGGCCGGAGCAGCAGCAGTACCCGCTGACAGACCTGGATAAGGCGGATGCTTTGGTAGGTTCAGTCTGGAGGAAAATACACCCAGAATGAGCTTCTTCAAAGCAAACTCCTAATGTCACAGTTGTTATTGCTTTCGATTCTCTTTTTCTCACAAAAGGAAGGACTACAAAATGTTTCACACTCACGATAACTAGTAGCATAACTTATTACTCTATCAGGCTTTACCAGTTTATTAGTAGCGTTTTGTCAGGTTCCTGAGAAATATCTTTTACATGAAAAAAAAAAAAAAAAANAAAAAAAAAAAAAAACAACTGATTGAAAATTTAATTTAGGATTTCATCCAGCTAATATCTGTCTCTTCTAATTTCAGATGTTGAGAAAGTCTCATGAAACAGGTAATTATCAGTTACACTGGAGTCGCATCTATGTATTCACATTTTTTTAGTTCATTTATGTAGTATGTCTATAGTAGTATAGTATATACTAACATATCTATTGTATATGTAATTATATACTATAGTATATAATTACGTATCTACTGTAGTAGATTGGATTTGCTATCTATTGTATGTAGTAGATAGGAAATTTAATTATACTGAATACAAAATTTCACAACACTATATGGCCTATTAGTGCAATGTTTAACCCATTGTGCAAGAGAAGTTACAGACAGCATAGTTCTGCTGGACTGAAAATATATTCAAGACTATATTAAAACAAAAGGGGTAAAGAAATTAATAATAAATGATAAATGTGACACCATTTTGTCCAAGTTTCATTCACATAAATAAAATCTTTGTTATATTGCTCGCAACAGGTTCAAACATTCAAGCATTTTGTATTTCTAGCCACACCCCAACCAGTAATCTCTGTGTTTTTGTTTGATACCCGATGAAAAAATGTCTTATTGGACATCATCATTTGGGATGTGGCTAGAGGTTAAACATTCTTGATAGATTCAACCCTCAAGAGTCGTGCAGCATTCACAATCAGTACTGCCCAAGATGTAGTGCAACATTTTAATCAGAAACAGCAGTGCAGTTAGCATCCTGTCTTAAATTTGTTGCTACAGGGGCTGAGAATGTCCTTCTGCGAGTCTATATGAGGAATTCTCAGTGAACACTGCAAAAAAGATTGATGTAGGAAAGTAGAGTCAAATATGCTCTCGATCATACACTGATGGCTGTATACTGAATACTGTGATGATTACAGCATTGCTTTGTCAAATTACACCCAATCAATTCCTAGATTATTAAAGTTTAATAAACTGCAAGGTGTCAGGAGGCCAAGACCTTACAGCAGTATTTCCATGAACATAGAATGATCATGTAAAAATGAAACTCTCAGAGATGGAGTAAGAGCAAAGGAGAGACATCATTTAGTGGAGAATGGGTGAATGAGGCGGCTCATGATGAGACGAGGTTCACCTGTCAGATGTGATGATGAACACTGCGGTTGTGACTGCACTGATAATGTTATTCCACTGGTGAACAGATCAGCACCTGATCAGCGAGCGCGGGCAGCTGTGTCAGGATAGCAGATGTTAGCCTCAACTCCAACTGTGTCCAGCTGTGTGAATGCTCTACGTAATAGCAATAATTAGAATGTTGGATGCATGTAAAAAACAAACAGGCTGTGAAGTGGCTGCTATTCATTCTGGCTTTGGCTCTATTACAGGTTTCCTCTCGTGGTTCAGGAACGGTTTGCTGGCAAGTGGGATTGGAGTCATCGCGTATGTCCAGAGTGAAGCAGGACGGGAAACGGCATATGGTACAGACTGGGGTTTTTTTGTCAAGTAGAGCTGTAGCAGATAGTATGATAGTGTGAGTTAAGTAACAAATAGTTCCTACAGACCTTGATAACTTCTTGAAAAGTAGGGGATTAATAAAAACAATGGTTTTTTTTTAATGTAAAGAAAAGGATGACTGTGTAAGCACTACAGTCCTTTTATGATTGTTGCATAACCTACAGTATGTCTGCTCTCTGGCTCCTCTTTGTCCCAAATATCAGCAATTTACACCCTGAGGGAACCTTGTGTTGAATTATTTTGCTTTGATACAGCAGCAGCCTTTAATTATTTCACCATTATTGCTCAATTTGACAAAAAGTAAGAGTAAAAATGTCTCTACGATGTCTACTTTAACCATTGTCATTCCTAAAATGATCATTTTAAGTCTTATTTTAACAAACAAGAGCTTGTAAATCATTAAGTCTGATTATTTTAATGATATAATGAATAATTCTAACGTGTTTGCCAGCTAGAAAACAAATTAGTTGTGAGGTTAAAAAAAAAATTCTGACATGTATTCCCACTATGGAAGAAGTGTAATTTAAACCACTGAGTTGCCATCAGAGATCAGAGATTACTGGCCATCCTGAATAATTTTGGTCTATTTAGATTAACTGGAGATGTAGGAAAGATTTTGTTTTATCTTTGACTTGAACATGTATAGTCAATCTGTATCCATACCAAATTTAATTGGTGGAGAAGCCTAATTGAACCTTTGCAATAATGCCATGTCACTTCTTTCATCCAGCCTTCTTCATCCTCGGAGGTGCGTGTGTATCCTTTGGCGGCGCCTCGTACATCGTTAGTCTTTTTGCCCTGCGGAGGATTATGCTGCTGTCTGTGCCAGCGTTGCTCGTCCAGGGAGCTGTGGTGGGCAGCGTCGCCCTCTTCTGGCTGTGTGCGATATCACTCTACATTGGACGACTAGAGGTAGAGATCATTCACGAGGATGATGATGATGATGATGAAGAGGAGTGCCAGGACTGCCGCGAGAGACGTGAACACAGAGGTTACCGTGGATCCCGCGACAGCAGGCAACAGGACACTGAGGACAGTAATAGTAAAGGCCAGAACAAGTAGTTCTTCCAGGGACGAAAGGGAACTTGTGTAAGAGGTGTGTGTGGGTGGGTGGGTATGTGTGTGTGTGTGCGCGCGCATGTGCAAGTGTCAGCAGGCCTACACATGTTCATATGTAGGCTGTGTGTCTGCGTCTAATACTTCTATGGATACAAACTTATTACTCATTATATTGATGGAACGACTTTTAGACCTTTTGGAAAAAGTGGTGTGAGAAAATGCTCAAAATTGATCATAATTTGGTAGTTTAATTACGTTCACTTCTGGCTGAATGAATCTGCTTTTATAAAATTTCTTACCACATTTTTTAGAGCTGCTTTACTTAAAAGACCATACTGGCCATTTTGCATGTTTGAACCTAATATATTCAATTTTCATACACATAACGTTACTGACAATCAATTCCCAAATCATACTCCTGGAACGGAATTAAAAATGTTTTTCCTACCTTCCAGGCCGCCATTGGTTTCAGTTCATTCTGGTATGCTATTAAAATCAGCTCGCTGATACTTGAAATGTTCTTGGGATAGGTAATCCATCATGAGAACAAGACGTGTATTCAGGTTTTTTTTTTTTTTCGAAGTTACATAGTTTTAGCGTTTAAGTGCAATATAAAGTGTGGAGTGACCTGAAAATGCTTCCTAGTGATGCTCAAGTGCTGTAGCGAAGAACTGACAACAGGAAGCATTTTCAGATGACTGCACTTTTTATTGTGCTTAAATGCTAAAATTATGTAACTTCGAAAAAAACTTGACCCAAAGAATGTTTTCAAGTATCAACAAATTGATTTTAATTGTGTACCAGAATGAACTGAAACCAACAGTGGTCTGGAAGGTAGGAAAAAAAGTTTTAATTCACCGTTCCAGTAGAATGCTTTGGGAAATGATTGTTAGTAACATTACGTGTATGAAAATCCAATATGTTAGGCTCAAACATGCAAAATGGGTGGTATGGTCCTTTAAAATATCAGTTTGAAGTTGTTATTATTTTAAATTATTCTTTACATCGTCACTCTCGCCGGCGTGTGCATGCAGTCGCTGCAGAACATCATGTTTTGGGACAGGTTTACTTTTCAAGGCACTAGATGTATCATTTTATTTAGACCATTTAAGGTGGCTGCTGTTTGACAAGTTCTTAAGCATAATAACTGTGATCGACTACTTGACCTTTCATAACAACAATCTTGAATTAAATCGAGCAGGTGTTTATATGCTGCATCATCTTGAAAGAATGAACATACTATTTGCATGTTAAAGGTCTGTGTAAAACTTTTCTGTTTTGTATTGTAAATATTTCTGGGCTTAGAATTTATCTTTTCCAGAGTTTTAAATGACCCTTTGAATTAAACGTATTTTTTAAAAGGGCAATAGCACTTGTGTTTCTTATTGTGTCATTAGTGTAAGTCTAGACATATGGTAACAGATTGTATTTTTCAACAAATACGTCTGAGGAGCTTAGAGGATTCAGATTTTTTTTCTGTTATTGTGGATAGAAACAAACACCTAAATGTAATTAGAAACCATTTTACTACATCTGGTGACTGATAAAATAGCTGTTTTAGTGAATATATGGACTAGCATAAGATGATAGTATGGAGTTTGGAGATTTCTTGAAGGAAATGGGATTTACTCGTGTCTACATCACTTTCACTCTATTGTACATAATAAAAGTTGAAATTTACTGAATCAAATCACAGTCAAAGCCCAGACAGTGTGCTTTCTTTAATTCTCATATGTTAAACTAAAATACAGCTCAACATAGATATAAGTTGATGCATAATTTTGCAAGAGGCATTTCTGGATGATGCACGTAACTGAGGCAGAGAATAATGTGCACTAAGTCTCTGTACAACAGGAGATGAGATGTTTGACCTCTATAAATGTACACATACAAACACGTGCATGTACTTATTCTAATGGGGTGATTTTCTGTGAGCATTTGAACTGAACTCCTGAGCAGCACATGGTAGAGTGTGTGTGTGTGGGAGTGTTGGTGGTGGGGGGGCTGTCTGTGATAACTAAGATAAGATGTCTGGGTTAGGGCGGAGGTCTGTGATATCTCCCAGCCATCGACACACCATGCTGCTGTCGAGACTCACCTCAGACTCAACCTCTTTGTCTCAACTCCCTCCTTCGCTCTCGCCCCCCCCCCACCTCTGTTTCCTTGATTCCCAGGGTGTTTCAGTGCAGTTGTGTTTCACATGCAGGGTGTGTCTAGATGGTTGCTGCAGTGTGACCAGTAAGCCCCCTCCCCGTGAGCCTTTTCCTTCCTCCGCTACTTTCTTCCCTCAGATCCTATTCTATCCTTTCGCCCTGAAGTCCTTTCTTGCTGGACTCCTCCTCACGTTCACGTCTCCTCCCCTCCATTCTTTTCTCCTCCATGGCTGCATCTGACTGCACAGGTCTGTTTTGCATGCAGGATGCTCCTGAGGCCCCAGCGCGTCTAAAGGGCAGGGCGCCCAGAGGCAGCATACGCGCCCTCACTGACAAACACCATCTACCCCAGACCCCGAGCAGCCAAGGAAACCACAACTCCAGTCAGACCCAGCTCCAGTCCAGACCTAACCCCATACATCTTCAGTTTAAGCACCAGCCGCAGCTTCACAGCAAGCCCTCGCTGAATGTACCAGCCATAACCACCGCTTATTTTGAGAGCAGATAACTCATCTGCTTTCAGGTGTTAAATGCCAAGCAATGGATCAAAGGATCTGCCTCCAGGACAACACAAGTATGGATTGGCCTTCTCCTCGCTCAGGACTGAGGGGAGAGTGTTTGGAAATAATGACAAGGATGAAAAGACCAGTAAAGAAGTAGCAGAGGGATGGACAGCAAAGTGCGGAGGTGCAGTAGGCCGTGTCAGGGGAAGCTGTCTGGAAGGCTCCTGGCTCCTTCCATCCTTCTCTCTTTTATTCCTACCCATATTTTTACTCTTTCAAATGCATTTACATGTGCTAAGGTATTTCCCCTGAGACTGCGACTCCAATTCAGGGGGTAAGATAAGCCATCAAAGTCACTGACAGCGAGGGCGTGCAGGTGACTCAATGACAGGCTGAGTAGAAGACAGCCAGGAGAGCTGCCATGACTTGTGAATATACACACACACACACACACACACACACACACACGCACACACACGCAGTGCACATTTACTTCAGCTGTACAAACCATACCTTTACGCTGCTATGTAAAGGCCATAGAACAGATGATATAAAGGAGAAACCTCTGGTTATTGTACACTTCTATTCACATCACAGAACGTCTGTACACCCACTTTTACACTACATATGGTTTTGCACGTACAATGGCATTTTCTCCCCAACAACTGCTCTTGTTTAGTATGCGCTTCCTTTGGTCTTGAGGAGGAATGATCCTCACTCTAATGAACTAGGGCCTGCCACTTGAATGTAAAACAGGATTTAACCCGTCTTCAATGTCAGAGCCCCTCCCTGGGGCTGCTTCAGACAACACACACTGGCAAATTCATAGAGATGCACGCACACACACACACACGTGCACACGCACAAGCCAACCACCAATGCATGAGCGTGCGTGCGCACACACACACATGCTCTAACATAGAGTCATGCACATATAGTCTCTCAAACACATAAGTGATACTAATTCCATGTACTCATACACACACTCTACAATGCCATGCACTTTTGGTTCTGTCTTTTATGGACAATCTTTGCTAATCCAACAGCATGCTATGCGTCACTTCATACCAGGTTACTCTCACCTGCTCCACACAAACAATGTTTTATACAGATCAATAGTACTGTGTTTTATTGTATCTTCATGCTACTGTGCAAGATGATACTTGACACACACACACACACACACACACACACACTGGACTATTTGCCCATCTGCTTTGTTGGTGATACATAAATATTTGCAGTGACACATTTATTCTACCACCTTTGCACCATTTGTTCCTTGTGTGCTCCTTACTGTTATGTTGGCTATATTTATGTTAATCTCGCATATAGTGCGAATGGCTGCATAATCTGCTAAATGTCTAAAATGTCAGTGTAATGTGTATTGATGTTTAGTCCAAGTACATAAATGCTTTAACAGATATCTCAGTGTGTCTGTCACATGTAAAACAACTGATTATGTATAAAAACCAGAAATGTTCACGAGTCACAAAATTCTAGTCCAACTATTCAAGTCGAGCCCAAGTCATGCCTAAAGCTTTAGAGGCCGAGTAAAGTTTAAGCCACTGCAGTGGTTCAGGCTTACAACGCTGTGGCCACTTCTAAAAATACTGCAAATGAATTGTAGCCCCTACCTAGAAATTAATAAGGTTATGTATGGCTATTTAAGGTACAATGATAATTTTTAAAGGACGCTAAAACACAATCAACAATCTCAAGGGCTTGATCTATGATCTTATCCAAAAGGAAGTAAAAGTCTCGCCATCAAAAATCAAAGACACACTCATATATTGCAACCTTATTACACCCAAAATTGTTTGAAAGGTATTTTAATAATTCTAACCTAGGTTCTTAATGTTTTCTGATAATAGATGTGTTCATGAACACAGCAGGAAAACACAGCTAGACTTTAAATTGTGATGGTTGAGGAACACACAAAAGTTGATGATGATTCTGGACTTTTCAGGCTGATAACAATACTGATATTTGAGAGTAATAATAGTACAACCAAGGCCAATATTAGTTTTGATTTTTTTTTAAACAAAAATACACTATTTGACAAAGATTCTTGAAATGTCATTATTAAGGAGTTGTGATAACTGCAGCAATGGGACATGACATTTTACACTTGCCAATACATTACTGTTTAGCTCTAATTATTTGTGCCTGCATTACACATAAAATGCCTTTAATGTTTTAAAACTGCACTTTGAAACTATTTTTCAACGAATTGTAATTTTTATTAATTTTTATGAATCATTTTCATTTTTATTCTCATTTAATTCTCTGCACCACAATAAACTGCATGAACTGGAAGTACTACCAAACACATTCAAAATCGGTAAATAAACGCAACAAATACGTTAGCCAAAGAAAAGAAGCAGCATTACTTTTAGGTTAATAATGCTGTCTAATTATTTAGCAAATAGTACCTGTCAGAGAAAGAAATTTACTTTACCTTGAAGACACACTAAAACAATGTCTGAACAAATTAACAAGCCGCCAACACATCTGATATTACAGCAAAAAACGTCAGTTTTGTTAGCCCAAAGCTAGCGCTATTAGCTAAAACACTCACCCCTCTGCAGTTCTTTCAGAAGCCTTCAAAGATGAATGTTGTTGAGTGTTTTTTACATTTTAACGAAGACAATATCTGTTCTGGCAAAGGAACTTTGAAGTTTCTAACAAGACTAACGTTTAATTTACTTCTAAACGAGTCGCTTTCGCCTTTTAGAATGTTCATTCAACGTCTCACAAACGTGAATACAAGCGCAAATCGTGGTGCCTTTATGGATCAAGGAAGGTTGGAAAACTGAGTACTGTTACTGGGTGCCATGTCCAAGCCAAGTTGGAAGTCAGTATAATAAGAGTTATAAGTCAAGTCTAAAGTCGACTTTGGCAAATCAAGTGTCCATCTCTGATAAAAACAAACAAACAAAGAAAGCAAAAAACAACTTGTCATTGCACATGTATCATACGTATCAAGTACTTATTTACATTGTACATGGGACATATTTTTGTTTAAGCTGAAAAGCTACTTTTTTGTGGGGAGGAAAAGAGAAAGAAAAACAAGGCAAGATGTAGTTGTGCTCCTCTACTGGAATATTTTATTGTAATTGTATCTGTATCACTGTCTTTTCTCTTTTTTACACATTTGTTCATTTTATTGGATGAGCAGAACTGAATGGAGTATTATTCACAAAAATGGGAGAATACAGTTAGATTCACAGTGATGGGCAAGGGGTTAGCTTTGAACAAAACACACACACACACACACAGTCTCTCTCTCTCACTCATACACACACACACACACACATCATACCACTGGACACCCCAAAATATGTGTAAATACACATATTCATAAATGACAGCTACAGTATGGGTATAGTGCACATCTGATCTGAACAATTAGAAACCTTTTTTTTTCTTTTTTCTTTTTTTTTCTTTTTTTTCTTTTTTTTTTTTTTTTTTNTTTTTTTTTTTTTTTTTACATCAGACATCAGCATCAGACATTCCCCCATGAAACTCAACCCCAGGACAGACACATTTTGTTTACATAATTTTATGTGCATCCTGATCAAAAGACAGATCAGTTTGAAGGGTTTCATTCCAAAATGCTAAACATCTGTGCTGGCAGAAGGAACTATCTGATTTGAATTTATCTACATTAAATCATTCATTCATGATTATTTTCTAAAATGTTACTGTTTTGCAACTACCTGGTCACATTTGAAAATAATCTCTCAGACTTTCAATTGTGAATTTTTCTGTAATACTGTAAAATATGAGATAGCATTGTTTTTGTCAGAACATGATACATTTTCACATTTCTCACTCTGGAATGAAACTTGTCATTTGTTTTGTCTCACTTTTGGACAACCACAATGTCAATTTATCAATTCAAATGAGACATTATATATTCTGAGCAGCAATTAAAAGCAGCTATGTTTTTTACTTCAGATTTTTCCAGTCCTGAAATGAATTCTAATTCATCAATGTAGAGCAGAAATTTTTAACATTTTAATGTTTTTATTTCAGAATTGGCTGAATTGAAACCAATATCTTACAAATTCTGGTTAAAATTAATTTTTATTGACCTCTAATGGTCTTTTTTTAATGACCACATACAGACAACTTCTGTGGTCTGTTTATTTACCACACACCTGCCTTTTTAAATGACCATTTTCTACTATTACACTGGTCAGGCTTTGATATTAGCGACAATTTGCATTGTTTCTGTTTTACAGTGTCAGACAGAGATTAAGTGATGAAGTGCTTTGAGTTCACAGCAGAACATATATCAATAAGTGCTCAGAAAAAACACAGAGATTTAAATGATAATACCGGTAATCACCTTTTCCAACACGTTTCCCTCCTAAAAACATTTTTCAGAAATATATTTTTAGAGAATAATAAAAAAGATATTTGGATACAGTGCATCCAAGAAAACATTGTTATATTGCCTATCAAGATAAAATTTTTAAATCATCCATCCATTTTTTTAATATGTGGTGAAAATCAAAAATCAAGAAAAACCCTGATCCAAAAAATAAAACAAGAATATGGCTTTTGTACAAAACACAACTGCAACAGCATACAGCATATACTATAATTAATACTCAATTAAACAAATGACAAATTTCTATAATCAAAACTCAAATAACATAAAGAGCATACTGTCAGCATTGCATTTTCTTCCCCCATAGATAATGGAATGTCTGGGACTACATTAATCATATTTTTGTCCTCAGTAGTGTGCTTTAAATATGGCTGACTGATGAATACTTGATTTTTTTTTTTTTTTTATCATTTTCCTTTCTTGTATCAATACAAAAACAGCAGACTGTTCTTATATACTTTAAGGGAAACCTCATAGTCAAATACTTACTTTAATCCCAGTGTAAGAGATGATTTATTTCTTTTTTTTTTAATAATACTGCAATAATAAAAATGTCTTTTCCAAATATCATTTTCACAGACAAGTGTCCATCTCTTTCTACAGGTTAATTGGGTTAATTATGATGAGTGAGGAGGATGTGAGTTGAAGGTATTTATGGTTTTTTCTTTATATACAATATGGCTTCTCTGAGTGGAAGAGACACAGAAATCAACAAAGTCATCTAGACAAAGACAGAGAGTGGAGTTCATTACTGTTGTTGAGACAAAAAGTCTTGAGGGACAACCAGTCAAAAGTTTCCATATCCCATTTTTCCTGAAAATCACTGTCACTTGTCCACAGTCAGCAGACACAATAATTCCCTCTGGCAGGGACTTGTCACATATTTTAGATCGCAGTTATTCAGCTCATTGTCCAATTAGTAATGTCCTTAGAGGCTTAATGTCCTGCCACTTCTGTCTCTTCTGCCCTTTTCAATGTCTCTCTCTCTCTCTCTCTCTCTCTGCTCTATACTTCATTTTTATCTTAATGTCCCTCTTCTTCTCTCTCTTCCTCCCTTCTTAGTCTTAGTCCTCCTCTGAACCTGCAGCCCCCCTCAGTCCATTCATACAGAAGGGCAGGCTGGAGGAGAAAGGGCTGTCAGATGGGGAAAAACCACTGAACGGCGGCAGGCCAGCCAATCTCTGTAGGTGGGGGAAGAAGGCTGGTGGGGGTCCCTTGTGGTGGTCTGAGCGTAGCTGCAGGCCGTCGCTGTGTCCAGTACTGTGGTGGTGAGAGGGGGGAAGCTCAGGTGGAGCGTAGCGAATAGTACTGGGGGCGTAGAGGCTCTGGGGGCCCTGTGGGCCAAGGGCCAGGGGGTGGAAGAGGACCCGTCCTGCTGCACCACCTGCAGCCAGTCTCTGAAGCAGCTCAAAGTCAGGACCATTACCTGCACCACTCACACCACTGCTCCGACTGAGAGAGCCTGACACGGACCTCTCCTCACGAGGCAGCGGGGAGGAGACGGACATTGCAGGGGACAGAGCCGGGGATGGTGGAGTGAACAGCCCCTTCGGAGGGGCTTCGCTGCTCGAAGAAGAGTCGGGTATCGGGGTAGTGGGGCTGTCACCGTTGAGGCTGCTGGCAGGAGTGTGTGTGTGTGACGGTTGGGGCTGAGTGGTATGGACAGCTGTATGTGTGTGTGAGGTGGAGGTCTGCGTGTGTGATCCCCATCGCCCTCCAGTGGCCAGGGCTTCATGTTCAGTCTTGATGTTGGGGCTGCCAGGCAAGGGAGATGAAGACACCACGCTCTTCAGCTGCTGGATCACAGCCCGGCCGTTGTGTACTCTGCCCCCCCTTTCCCCTCTAGTCGGGGTGTCTCCTCCCCTATTTTGTTTGGCTCCTCCCCCACTCTCTTCTTGTTTTAATCTGTCACTACCCTGGTCCCACTCTGCCTCTTCCTCCTCCTCTCCCTCGCTTTCACTTGCCAGGTCCGAGGACGCTGAAACACTCTCTTCTGTATGACGGAGTTCCTCCAGTCTGCGACGAGTTTCAGGTGGAGCACCCTCAGGGTCAGACCGCAGCGGACGCTTCCTCCTGTCCTCCGCTTGGATGGCAGCAGCAGTGAATTTGTCTCTGGCTTTAGCTTCAGGGTCACTCTTACCCACTGAGCTCTTCACTGACTTGGAGCCTAAAGAGAAAGGGAGATTGTTCCAATAAGAAGAAGTGCAGACTGATGTTTCTGTGTACCTGGTATCAACATGAGGTAGTAATGTGTCATACAGTGGTTTTATAAGTACTCAAATCTAGAAAGAAATTCTCCATTACAAGTAGAACACCTGACTTCAAAGTTGTACTTCAGTTAAAGTAAACAGGTTTCAACAGTACAATTTGCTCAAGTATCCAAAAAAAAAGTACTCATTGTGAAAGTTCCTTGTTTTAAATTATTTAATAAAAAGTAATATAGTGAAAATCCCCAAAATTAACAAGATACATTGTGGAAGGAAAGGAAGGAAATAAGGAAGGAAAAAGGAAAAGAACAGAAGTAAGGGTTTGAAGGAAAACAATATGGAAATAAGGAAGGACAGCATGTAGGAAGGAAGAAAAAGGATGGCAAGGGGGGAAAATAATTGTAGAGAGGAAAGATAAAGTTGTGTATCTGACTGCAAAGTACCCAGCCATTCAATAGAGTAATAGTACAAAGTCTCCCAAAATGGAAATACTCAAGTACTCATGTAATAATAAAAGTAATAGTCAAATATTAAACTAAATTACAAGTACCCCAAAACTGTATAGTTACTTGACTACATGTACATAGTTATTTTCCACCTCTGGCATCTTACCTCGGGCCTGTGGGGAGCTGTCAGATGGGGAGGAACTGACTCGAAGTCGCTCTGCTCGAACGCTCTCTGGTAGCTGCAGCAGATCCAGCGGAGTGTCAGGCAACTCCGTTGGACTGAAACAGGAAGAGAGGGACACAGACACAGAGATGGATGGATGGATAGATGGATGGATAGATGGCGAAAACATGAAAAAAAGAGAAAAGGTGGGTGAAAAATGTTGTCATATACACAAATGACCATCAAACCACTTGAAGCCACTTATTGCATTAAAAACACTGGTGCTTACAGGTGGTAATTACGGTACATATAACCCCTATAACCTTTACTAACACACACACACACACACACACACACACACACACACCTAAACCTCAAAACAACAGCCCTTAACACATATACACAAATATACATATACACAATTCTGACAGATGCAGACATTGATAGAAGGCAGAGCCCATCTTTCTATCTGTGGTGGCAGGCTCCTCTCTATAAGTGGCAGACCCCACCTTTGAACACACACACACACACACACACACACACACACACACACACACACACACNCACACACACACACTCCACTCAGCAGCCCACCTATACATAGTTAAGCTCAGACAAGGAAGAGGCTGTTGGAGAAGCTAATGAGCTCTTGTAATTACAGCACTAATTAACTAAAACACCATTCAGCCCCAAAATTCTGACATCCATTTGTTGTAATTATATAGCTTCAGTCCAATTAGCATTGAAATTCAGCCTGCTCCTCTTGTTTTTGTCTGACTCCTCCGTTGCTGTGCACTTTAGTTTTGTGATGTGTTTGTGTGTGTTTGTGTGTATGCAATTTGTGTATGTGCTGTATCGTCTGAGTATATTAGCATCAGCATCTGAATAAATGTGTGAGAGTAAATGGATACAAGAAGGAAATAAAGAAAAAGCACATTTTAGTGCAGATGTTTTGTCAGTGCAATAAATAAACAAAGCCTAAGACCAATGTCACAAGACAATTAAAATGTAAATGCAACTTAAACAGAACCTAAGGATGCAAAGTTGACAATTTTGATTCATCACTCTGTCATAGCATTGATAAGATCATATACACCAGTGCAGAACAATATCATAAAACAGATAGTAATGCCATAATATACAGTTGAACAGCCACTTTAAAATTACTAAAAACTGTGAAAGAGGTTGAACTTCAAAGTGACTTTTGTTCAAATTTGAAAAATACTTGTGAACTGTATGGTTGTGAAAATTAAATTTGACAAAGTAATTCATACAAAGTCATAAAAAAATCACAAAAATCACAGACTCACAAACATATTGCATTAAGGCATATTAAACTTGTAACTGTAAGTTATGGTCCAAAATTCTATTACTTTCAAAAATATATAAAGAATCTACTGCATATTGGCAACAAGAAAAAAATGATATAATGAGCAATAAGGATTTGTTCTAAATGAATATATATTTGAAAAAAAAATGCTAAAAGTATTTTTTTTAAAGAATCATAGATTAGTCCATAAAACATAATACTTTTAATAAGACTTTAAAATTTTGGAGTCATCTTTAATAAAAAATGTTTATTATTACCTCTCACTAGTGATGTACTTTACTGTAATTTCAACAACTGTTTTTAAAGTGTGCACATCAGTTTTCTCAAATGGATATTTTCTTTTGGAGTATTATCTTCCAATGCTCCTGTCATTTGATCTAATCCTAAATATATTCTGTGTACCATTTAATGCACTTGATTGAATAAATGAACCAGTCATGAAGAACAGAATGGGGCTAGGATATCGTACGCACTTACCTGAGGACAAAGTTGACCCAGATGACGTTGCGTTCGTGGGGGGCTTTGTGGTTTATGGAGACAGTGGCAGTGGACTGGATCCACAGGTAACCCCCCCTCCTCTGGAGCCAGCGATAATAACCAGTCACCACCTGACCTTTCCTCAGCACTAAAGAAAAGATGGACAGAAAGAGACGATGCTATTAGGACAGATGAGTGATGTGTTGAGTTTTGCAGTTCATGATGATGACAGCAGAGGGCGCCTATCACAACGGGACAGAACCAGGCTCTCCATTCATCAAACCCCCAATTTCTGACACTGTAGAATGGTGAGGATGAGGAGGAATTCAGGAAGCAAATGCACTTTATATACAAAGTGAGTATAGATGTGACTCACAGTCCTCATGGCTCTGTCTGAGGTTTTCCAGGTCTTCCACATGGATGAAGTGGTAACATGTATGGCCTACCACCTCTGCTGGGGTCAGATCCATATATTCTGAGATCCTATGAACAAATGCAAAACATTTAAGACACATTTGTGTACTAAACAGATAATGCATTTGACTTTTCAAGCTCCTATTGGCATGCATTCCTCCAGCTTTCACTACACACACCAAACCCTACCTGTTCTCACAATATGTGATCTGTAAGTCCATGTTCACTCGAAAAACAAACATGTTGCTCTCCATGCGGACTTCATTGAGCGAGGAGGGTGGGAGTGTGTGCGCAAGTGCAACCAAACCCATTGGTCGACGAACTGAACGCGTGGAGCCTGGAACAAGGGCAGGACGGCAGCGTATTCGCCCTGTCACATGGATTACCTGACAAAGACAATATATGATGTTACACAACAGTATAATTTACCTTACGTACAAGGTCATTTTTACAGGAGAGGATTCATGTAGGAAGACAAAATCAAACTCAAGTACAATGAAATCTGGACAAAATAATAGGACCAATTAAAGTAAATGTACATTTACTCAAGTACTGTGTTAAAGTACAAATTTGAGGTATTTGTACTTTACTTGATTATTTCTATTTGTGCTACACTGTACTTCTATTCCACAACGTTTTACAGGGAAATATTGTACTTTTTTTTCTCCACTGCATTGATACGATAACTGTAGTTACTGTTACTTTGCAGATTGGGACTTTAAATTTAACACGAGATAAACTCATAAAATATTGCTTTTAACAATTAAAGACCTAGAATCTCAGCATTGCTTTAGCTTGATGGCACAATGCATTTTGAAAAGAGCTCACAGAATTTACTATAGTGTGGAGGAGCGTACCTTTCACTGACCTGACAGAGTGAAAATCCGAAAAATTGGAGATAAAACACTGCATCTCCAATTATTTAATTTCATTGGTCATTCCAAAATATCCACGATTACATACATATATACAGATACAAAGTTTTCATCTCACAGCATGATCAATTTTGGGGATGCAATTTTGGTAGTTAGCGATGCATTAACATGTACCAGACACGTGTTCATGCAACAATAGTCTAACACTCTTACAGGGGCAATTCTTTAAAATTCTTTAAGTAAGTAAGTAAGTACTTTAAATAAGTACTTTTATTTTGGCACTTAAGGACATTTTGCTGCTAATACTAATTTACTTTAAGTACAATTTGGAAAATGTGAGACATTTACTTGTAATAGTATTTTTCATGGCTTTAATACTTTTACTTAAGTCGAGAATTTTAGTACTTCATTTGCCCCTCATAAGGTCATAGCCATGAAATACATTGAAAAAAAAAAAACAGCTTGACAGTGCTATGTCACAGTGATAATACCACACAAAGTGACAAGGATCCACTTGTGCATTAAATTCATAATACAAGAACAAGTAGATCAATAAGAAAATATGAATAATACATGCTATAATTCAAAAGTATGATAAATTATTTCCTCACTCATTTGTACCTTGTATCCAGAGGATTTGACATGCAGGCCTCTTTTGGTGAGAGTGGACTTCATGCGGATAAAGAAGCTGCGGTCAGGTGGATCGTCAGCAGGAGAGTGAGGACTCGACGGAGCTGTTGATGATGGCAGAAGAAGAGGTAAAAACACATATCCATGCCACAAATTCTTACTATTTTAGCTCTTGTCTATAGGGTCAGTCAGCCATTTGATTTTCTGATTTCAGTGAACGTAACAAAATTCACACATTTCATTCTATTAACTGACAGCATCGTCAGTACCAGATTCAGGCGTGCCAGCCAAGGAGGAGGTAGAGGCTGAGCTGGAAGCACTCTCAGGGGCCGTGAGGCAGCCGGCCTCGGCTCTCAGATGGGGCCTGATTCCAAGCCGCTCGGCCATTTCAACATGGTCCGCTGGGTGGATGTAGTCAAAGACACTGCTGCCAGTCAGCTCCACCTACAGAGAATGTACATAAGCTGATAAAAAAAGAAGCTCAAAACATATATGAGCATATACGCACACCCACCCACACACACACACACCCACCCCCATACAGACATTCACACATGTTCAGGCTGAGAAAAATCAATATACGTTATGACAGGAAAATGAAAGCGCTGCTCCGGGTTACAACTCAACCAGGAGTGTGGAGGTTGTAAGACATTCCAACACATACACAAATACAACTGCACACTCACACACACTTACACGCCCACACACGCACATACATTTAAGTCCAGTCTCACAGGACCAAGTGACTACAGTAATACCCAAATAAAACCAGGGGAGATAAAAATCAATTGTATTTGCTGATTAAAAACAGGCGAACTCCAAGTATCTCTAAAGGTCACATTACTGTTCTTCTTATTCCCCTTGTTCCTCCCTGCTCCTTCATTCAGTCACAGCCAGAGTCTATCCCAGCTCTGCCACACAGGCATAAAGAGCAGTGTAGCAGCTCATACAGCTCTATATGATTCTATCATCATAATGCATCATAGTCATGTCTCTAATCATTTAAAGGTAATAATAGCTCTGCTCTTGCATGGCATCCATAAAAGCAGCACAACTGGAGCTGGTGCGATTCCATCTGAAGCTGTGTGTGTGTAGAGAGAGAGAGAGAGAGAGAGAGAGAAAGGAAGGGAGAGCGCACACGTATGCTGATTCTATTACATCTGTGAATTTGTGTGTGTGTGTGTGTGTGTGTGTGTCTGTGTATATGTGTGCCAATACCATTCCATCTGATAAAGCCATGGCTGCAGCATCCTTACACCCTTGTCTGTAGGACACAGCCATTTATTACCGGATTAGAGCCATTTACTGCAGGCTTTATGGGAGCTTCAGCAGGCCCTCAAGGACATCACAGCCGGGGAGTGAAAGGAGGGAACAGGGAACGAGAAAGCGAAGGAATGTAGGCAGCAGACGATGAGTGAACAGAGGGGGGTAAAGATGGGGGAGTTTAGGAAACCCCATGAAGTGAGAGAGGATGCATGAAGGGATAGAAGCTTTAACTAACTACACCCAGTGCTTAAACTCTTTGTGAAAACCTAATATTTGGATTTCTGCCATCTAATAAACATAACATCAGATCCTTGACCCTAGGTACCATGTGGGACAAATTTTCTGCATATTGGAAAAATATACTACTACCATAATTCAAAAATGTGGGAATATTGCTGTCTAACACAAGTCGCTGTTATGTATTTAGTCCTTTTAAATCGCAATATACAAATTTTAGAGTTTACATCTATACCAATTCTGTTTAAAGCATGCCTATGAAATGCAAGGACAAGTCAAAATTGAATAATAAAATAAGAAACATTGTTTCCTAGTTTGCTCATTTATATATTTAAAGTTGTTAGGAGAGTGATTAACAATACATCATCAATCACACTTTATGGTTGCATTCTACCAAAGAATTCTACCAAAGAATGGTAGAATGCTGCTGGAAAGTTAATTAAAACTCTATATTAACAATAAAATATGCTTATTATGAACTATTATTATGAAAAATGAATTTGTATAACTTTTATTTTTATGCATGTATGTATGTATCATGTATCTATGTATCTATGTATGTATGTATGTATCTCTCTATCCATCTATCTGTCTATCTATCTATCTATCTATCTATCTATCTATCTATCTACCTACCTACCTACCTACCTACCTGCCTGCCTGTCTGTCTAAGTTCCTGGCCAGTGCGATATGAAAAACTTTTTTTTTTTTCTAGAATGGGAATTCTTGTAGTTTTAAAAAAAAGGACTAAATTTACCTCTACTCAGAACACTGGACCAGCCATCTGAAAGAGACAATCCCTTGGCCCTATGGTATTGGAAAACAAGGTAGAGAGACAAACAGGTCCTTATGGGCTTTACTAGGCTTAAGTCCTGTCCGAATAATATCACTCCATCACAGGCAGGAGAGGGGGATTGAAAAAAGATCAGACAGAAATGAGAAGATGAGAAAGAGACAGAGCGATTGAGACGATGAGTCAGGCTCAGACATAAAAACAGGTATAGAATGTGGCGCAAAGCAGACGTGAGGAGAGACTGAGATCATTCAAATCTGTGTGTGTGTGTGTGTGTACACGCCCATGTGCACCCTCTGTTTCTCTGTGTTTGTGACTGGACTGTCTGTTTTTGTGTCTCTGTGTGTCTTTGTAAAATATGTTTGTGTCTGTCAGTGCATCTGTGTGAACGTGTGCGTGTGTGTGTGCATGAGCAGAGACGCACGTGCATGTATGCCTCTGCTCTGGGATGGGGGGAGGAGGGCAGCAAGCAGGGGAAGGAGAGACATGATATAAATAATAGCAGGGGGCTTTAATATGTATGAGGCATCCAGGCAGTGGTCCACAACACACTCTCAGCCCTCAGCCCTCACTGACTGATGGGAGAGGAGAGAGGGAGGGAGGGGAATAGGGGCGGGGGAGCGGGGGNCCCTCACTGACTGATGGGAGAGGAGAGAGGGAGGGAGGGGAATAGGGGCGGGGGAGCGGGGGCTGCATACTAACCATTCCTAGATCAATTCTCTCCTCCCTCAATCTACTATCCTTCCTCCTTTCTCTTTACCCCATTTATCCCTTTTTCATCCAAATAGCCCTTCTGCCCTATTCTTACTTCCTTTCCTCTGCCCTTTCTACATTCTCTTCCCTCCCATCCTTCATCTTTCCCAGCCTTTACTCGTTCCTGCTCCAACCATCCAGCCATCCCTACATCTCTCCAACATCCTCCTCTGCTTCCCCCTTGGCCCCACCTGCTATGCCGTGTTCCTGGGTTTATCCCTGAGCTTCCAGCCTGGAGACCCAGAGAGAGGAAAATTATACCTGCAGGCACCAGGGGAGTGGGCAGCAGGCTGTGCCCTTGGTCAAGGTGTCTGACCTGGGCTAAGCCAGCTAAGCAACCCCCCTGTCAGGGGAGAGGCCTGGGGTGTTAGCCAGGGCAGAGAGGTCAGACAGGGGGACAGGAGACAGCAGGGCTGGGGTGGTCCTGAGAGGCAACATGCCCTCTAAAACAAACAACCAGTTACACTTTTTTTTTCCATACAGAACATCATTTGTTTGTCTGTCCTTCCTCTCTCCCCTGTGTCTTCCTCAACTCGCCAACAAAGTATACCTGAAGTGTCCTTCCTTCTTTTTCCCAACACAATCTCTCCCTCTCCCTCTTTCTTTTTTTTTTTTTTNTTTTTTTTTTTTTATCTTTCTCATCATTTGTGTCTATATATACACTCTATATTCTGTCTCATATCCTCCACTCTATCTGCCCTTTCTGGCTGTCTCTCTTTCCCATCATAAACCCCTCCTTTCCACTCACCCTCATCTTTTTGGAAGATACACACAGCGTTGTATGTTCAAGGTTTTGAAGGTAATCTTCGATCATAAATAATTTCATTAGAATGCTGATGGCTTAGGCCCTGTTTGAGTAGATGTGATGGGTTAGGCCATCTGCTCAGCTGATAAGAACAGCTCTGTTTTATTAGCATCTCCACCAAAGCCTCGGCTGCCTTGTTTACCTAGGCAATCCCAAGGCGTATTTCATTCCTACTGCACATTTAAACTCTATTTACACACTCAGACTTGCTCCCCTCCTTTTTTATCAGTCTCTCTCTTTATTTCTCCTTTGTCTCCTCTCTTTTCTTTCTCTTGTAATTGTCTCTCTTGTTCTCTCTCTTTCTCCTCTGCTCAGTCTGTATCTTGTTTCTTGTCCTCCCTTCTATCCTCTACCACTCTATGTTATCGCTTTGGCAGTTTATGCATTATATGTTCTCGTTTGTGTGTGTGAGTGTGCATGTGTGTGCTTGAGCGTGTGTGTGCGTGTGCATGAGCGTGTCTGTGTGTGTGTGTCTGAAAGTGACGGCCAAAAGAAACCCCCATGGCAGGTGCAAACAACTCTTGTCCCAAACACACAAACACACACACACACACACACACACACACACACTGCTGAATCCACAGCTTCAGGTCAGAGAAATGTCGCCAGGGGCAATCTAGCTCTCAATCACAGAAAATTTCCACATTTAAAAAAAAAGCACTCAATTACCTGTGTTATTGTAGCACTAACTTCCCTCTTTTTCACTTTCTGTCACTTGTTCCCTCTCTGTGTGTGTGTGTGTGTGTGTCTCTCTCTCTCTCTCTCTCTCTCTCTCTCTCTCTCTCTCTTTCTCATGGTGTACCGATTCCTCTTACTTTGAAACACCCCTTTTTTTATCACACCTCTCCTCCTTTCCTCCCCCTTTCTTTCTCTCTCTGACTGTCTCTATCTATCTTCCCATCCCCCTTGGTGTTTTTCCCCCTCCCTACAATCAATGTGGCTTTTAAGATGCCGATCGATTTGTTCCCCTAGACAGGACCGGCGCGCTGGGGCGACACTTTGATTGCTGGGCCAGTAATTACTGTTATTATTTATGCATCTGGGCAAAATGGCAGGACTTAACATTCACGGTACAAGAGGCCACAGGCAATCAACAGAGGTGAGCACCTGGGAGGGTGAGAGAGAGGGTGGGTGGGAGAGAGAGAGAGAGAGAGAGAGAGAGAGAGAGAGAGAGAGAGTGCCATTGCCCCCATGAGAGTTGCACTCCAGAGATGAGCATGAAGAGTGCAGTCAAAGATATTCGCACTCACTCACTCACACACACACACACACACACACACACAAACACACAACACACTCACACACACACATGCGCGCACACACGCACACACACGCACACACCCACACACCCACACACACACACACACACACACACACACACACTCCAGGGAAGGGATATGAAAGTGCAAGAAGAAGACAGGGCCTACTCACACGTGTGCAAATACAGTCATATACAAAGGATTACTGTAGTGTGTGTGTGTCTGTGTGTTTGTGTGTGTGTGTGTGTGTTTCATGTGTGAGATTAGGTCTTACAGTGTAGTCTTACCTGTGAGAGTCCTAGGTATATAGAAACTGTCTCTGAGATGTAGAGGAAGCGTCCCTCCTGGCTGACCACAAACACAAAGCCATCCAGAGACTGCGGGATGTGCACATAAAAAGACATCAACACCACATCCACCACACACACACACACACACACACACACACACACACACACACATACCAGGGAAGGGATATGAAAGTGCAAGAAGAAGACAGGGCCTACTCACACGTGTGCAAATACAGTCATATACAAAGGATTACTGTAGTGTGTGTGTGTCTGTGTGTTTGTGTGTGTGTGTGTGTGTTTCATGTGTGAGATTAGGTCTTACAGTGTAGTCTTACCTGTGAGAGTCCTAGGTATATAGAAACTGTCTCTGAGATGTAGAGGAAGCGTCCCTCCTGGCTGACCACAAACACAAAGCCATCCAGAGACTGCGGGATGTGCACATAAAAAGACATCAACACCACATCCACCACACACACACACACACACACACACATAAAGGCAAACAGAAACAAGACAGACAAATTAGAGCAATTAGCGTGTATCGAACAAATTACAATGAGCTGCAGAACAAACAACACGTCACCTCTTCTCTTCTCTCACTTCACAAGAGCACACACATACACAAATACACACACACACACATACACACACACATTTGCACGACATGAAATGACTCCCATAGATGAAGACTATAGCTGTACACAACAGCTGTCAACAAGACCTGCATTGCTAAACACGCAGCAAGCACTGAAGCAGAGACAAAAATGCCAAATGGGCACAAATGTCCATGCACACACACACACACACAAAAACATACAGTACATGAACAAACTGAACAGAGGCAGGAAAAAAAATGAGCTGATAGACCATAGCTGTTCCAATCAACTGTAATAAACAGAGGCCCAAAGCTTTATCCTGTGCCTCTGACCAGACACACACACACACACACACACACACACACACACACACGTGCCAATACAGACACGGATAGAACCAGTGTCAGTGATTCTAATAAGAAGTGAAAGGTATACAACCATCACCTTAGACAGGAATGCTTCAGAGAATAATATTAATTGTCATAACAAGCATCCAGGAGTGAGTCAACACACATCATCTTCACACACACACACACACTGAGGCCACTTTGCCCCTGTAGAATGATTGCTATTTTGGTGGCCCAGTGCTTAAAGTGGCCATGGTAATTTATGCAAGTGACACATCCAGTATGCAAATGTGTGTCCAGGGTGTGGGGTGTGTTGCGGCCAGGAAAAACCAGCCGCCTGAATGTCGGAGAACTAAAGTGCAATTATCAGGCTATTACGGCAGGAGGATGGCTGGGAGAAAATAATCATACAGTTTTTCTGGAGCGTTAATTTGATTTCTATCAGCACAGTTCCCTGAGCCTCCTCTCTGCTTCAAAACGCCTCAGGAGAGCAGACATATGTAATGTTTCTTTGTTTTACAACAAGCCTTCCTCTTACCTCCTCCCTCTAAATGCTGGCTCCTTTGTTCTCTCTACCTGTTCCCATTCACCTGCACTCATCTCTTTCTAAATTGCTACTTAATCCTAGAGGTTTCTCCTTATCCCCCTCTGCGTTCGCTGCTCTCCCAACCATCTTTGCTCCCGCTGTCTGTTCTGACTCTAGAGTATAGTCTGCAGCGATGCCTCCTTCACACTTCCTTTGTCTTTGTCTCTACATCATGCATTTCGTCATTCCTGCAACCCTACTCCCCCAGAATCCCCTTCAGGCACCATTCATCTGTCAGTGCAAAGGAAAGTATTCTTTGGCAGCCAAAGATATCGTCCAAGTATTTGAGTTTTATGAGATGTGTGGATCTGTGTGACTTTGTGAGCATGTGTGAGGAGTTGGCCTGGAAATGTAGGTTTGAGAGACGAAGGGATGAATTTTAAGCTGGCACAAACTGTGATCACACACACAGCACAAACATATGACAATGCAATGACTGGTGTTATAAATAAGCTTGTCAGTTGAGATAAATTAGCTGAGCAAACAGATTTTGCTCACTATTTCCCTACATAAGGGTTAAAATATTTTAATAAACCCACGACAAAGGTAATATCTGCAATCCATAACATGAACACATGATGAGAATGTGGCTGCACAGAAGAGAGATGTGGTAATGCTGTGGTCTTTACCTGTAGGAGATGCGCCCCTAGATGCTGTTCAAACATGTCAGTGGCCAGAGAATGAGAGGAACGTCTTACTGCAGAGAGAAAGGAGACAACAACCATCAGACTGACATCAGCGTTCACTCATACATTCATACTGTGACTAATACGCGGATACGTGTTTTAATCATCAGTATTGCAGATGAACCCCCATATGCAAAAGCTTGGACGTGATGACAAGATATTGCATTTATGAAGGGACCGTGTCACGAATTCTGGTTACTCTCAACACCTGGATGGAACCTTTGTTTTTCCAAGTTACAAATTACTGTATATACTCGAGTATAAGCCGAGTTTTATTACCAAATTTCACAAAGCAAATCGGGGGGTCGACTTATACATGAGAAATTCAATTTGATCCCCGAGAAGGAAATTTCCAGGGGTGGAAATACTACCCATTACCACTACCCATAGAAAATAGTTTAAATCATACCTTAGAATGAGATATTTTCTGACTACATCTTATCCAGTACATTTTGCAGCAGCCAGTAAGCCTGTTGTGATTGGTCACAGACAAAAGAATGGGCCAATCAGAGACGACCTTATAAAAGTGCTGTTTCATATACCTGTAAGGTACCGTTATTTTGTAGTCTCGTTCATCATGTTTTGTGCTTTATTAGCAAGAAGCTTGAGATAAGATGCAACACAGAATGGAAACGACACGGACTCAGAAGAGGAAAAGAGCATCGTATGAAGCTGGTTTCAGGACAAGTTACACAGAGCAGGACTGGAATGAACTGTTTGGTGATACAGACGAGGAAGGGGAGTCCAGAAAAGTTAATGTCAGTCACAGTAATCAGCTGTTTACCAGTACTGGATTATTTTCAAAAAATCACAGGAATACTATGACAATACCCAGAAAAAACAGGTAATTTGATAAACAAATAAATTGATGGAACAACATCAGGGGGTCGGCTTATATACAGGTTTCTTTAAAAATCTAAATTTGCAGGTCAAAATCAGGGGTTGGCTTATACACAAGATCAGCTTATACTCCAGTATATACGGTAGTAGCAGCATGTTTTTATTATGGTTTGTTTTATTGTTACATTTTATGAGAGAGGAAGTAATGCTCCTTACAGTTAAATCCAAAAATATGAAACAGGTGCATCTGGTTGAATGAATGAATGTTTGAATCTTGGCAGCCATCAATTCAGAATGCAAGAAAAAAAAATCATTACATGACAAGAGGTGTTTTCAGGAAAATCTGTAAAACAGGATTTTATTCTCTTAAACTCAATGTTTTGACGAACTTACAAGAAAAACTGCTTATGATTACTCTGTGGACATTAAAGCAATTTACATGGATCTGGAAATTGGAGATGATTAAACTCTGCGGTTATTCTGCATTCTGTGCTTTATACAAGCTAATTATATAAAAATAATAACTGCTCAGTGGTGGTGTTTTAGAATAATGGCGCATCTCTGCGAGGTCTTCAAAACAACCTTGAAATGACAAGTGACACTTTGGATGGTCATAAACAAAGACAAGATGTAAGATTAATTCATGCTTCAGTACCTCATACTGTACATCTAGCATAAGAAAAACTGACCATGAGGATGGGTACAATGCTGCAAACAAATCATCACTCACACACACATACACACACACACACACATATAGGCAGACACATGTAGTCTGTGCTTCATCACTCTTAATGCATCTCAAACACAAGCTATCAGAGCTGTTTCAGTGCCAAAGTGGTGCTGTTTACCAAGGCAATTACAATACAAATAGAGTTGGAGGGGGGTTAGGTAAGGGAGGGGGTGAAGACAAGTATGAGAAGAGCAGAAAGGGTAAGGCAAGGAAAATGAGAAAATACTTAGAAAGGTGAGGATGATCACTTTATCCCCAGCAAACACATTCATGAGGGGCTGCAGTGACGTGGAAGATTAATTTAGCAATCAGTCGTATTTACTGTTTTATGTCAAAAAGAGTATGTGATGGTGTGTGTGTGTGTGTGTGCACTTGCAAGTGTGTGATTGCCAAACTGCGGCCCTATGGAGAACTAATCTCATTCCAACAGGGCTGCTTTTGAACACAATGTTCCCATCCAGCAAAGACAAACTATGTGTGTGTACTAAAGTGTGTGTTTGTGTGTGTGTGCGTCTGTGTGTTTGTGCATACTGTATGTGTACGTCATTGCGTGGATGTGTATGTGACTTTAAGAATCATTGGATATCTGTGTGTGTGTGTGTGTGTGTGTGTGTTGCTGCAAGGCTGAGGGAAATCAATACACGTTATGACAGGAAAATGAAAGCGCTGCTCTGGGTTACAACTGAACACAGAGGGAGGTTCAGGACACACACACACACACACCCACACACACACACATTGCCCAGCTGCTTGCTTGTGATGTAGGTTTGGTGAATAAAAGAGGGAGGCATTCCATTAGAGCTATGGAAACTCACACCACACCACACACACACACGCATGCACGTACACACACTTGAAATTCAAGAATACACACAGCAATGAATTCTCATGCACATGTTGAAACTACACAGAGGCAAAAGGCATCCCGATTAAACACCACCAAACCGTGCACATGCTAGCATATACACAACACCACTCACATGGCATGCCCACACACACACACACACGCACACACGCACACACGCGCACACACACACACACACACATAANGCCCACACACACACACACACGCACACACGCACACACGCGCACACACACACACACACACATAAATACAGAGTTGCAGGACAAAGCCACAGTGGCATTGTGTGATTGGGGTCCCCCTGTGTGACAGAGTGTGAATATAAATAAGGCAAGTCCATTCAGGGCTATGAAAGGGGGTCTGGTGCTGGGACCCTCCAGCCCAGCCAGTGACTGCCTGGAGGGGGAAGGGGAACCCATGTCTCTCTCTCTCTCTCTCTCTCTCTCTCTCTCTCTCTC
>VXCM01000908.1:421545-440551 GCA_014773175.1 Lucifuga dentata
GGGGGGGGGGGGAGCACATATGAGACACACACTGCTACATTTCTTTGTATATCGTGCTCACAATTGAAGAGAAATACATGGAGTGTTGGAGTGTGTGTATAACCTGAGTTCGTGCCACAAATCCCTGCAGGGCTGGTGTGTGTGTGTGTGTGTGTGTGTGTNTAGTGCTGAGTAGTGTCAGTGGGGCAAAGGAAATGATGTTGGATGTGACATGAAACTGGGGGGGCTGACGGATGAGTCTACACACACACATACACACAAATACACAGAGGACCATTTATTAAAGCCTGCCACACTACAATAGGGCAGACCTGGTGTTTGTATGTGTGTGCACAAACATGTGCATGTGAAGGGAGAGAGTCTCAAAGCGGTGTTGGTATCTCACCCCAAGAACAAAGATCCTTCTGTAGTGGTGCTGTGAACCCCTACTTGTGTGTGTGTGTGTGTGTGTGTATGAGAGAGAGAGAGAGAGAGAGAGAGAGAGGTACTTGCATGAGAACTTTGTCTCCTTAAATATTAAATCACATTAAATCACAAAAATTAATTTTGTCTTTTTCTCGCAAATTTATGTTTTTTCCTCTCAAATTTCAGTTTTTTCCTTGCATATTCTTTTAGTTTTTTATTCCAGATTTGTTAGGTTCTACTCAGAATATTACCTCCTCCCCATCTTGTTGTTTTTTTCATCTACTATGGCCCTGATATGAGTAAAATCTTGCCACAAGTTGAAAACATCTCTCATCTCATCTACCAATCTTTTCTTGCCCTTATTAATAAAGTTATTTGAATTCAGAGCTGCAACTTACCGTAAATGGGTACCTGCACTGGGAACATGGACAGCAACAGCCCACGCACAATATCAGTTATTTTTAAAAAATGAATGAATCCCATCCATGGAGAACCAGGCAGAATCCAGATACGTTTTTAAAGCAAAGTGTAAATCAAGTCCTGATACCAGATGTCATCATCCAGATAACGTATTGTGATGGCCCGCCAGGTTATGACAGTATATTTTAATGGAAGGTGTAAAGGGGACTTTTGAGTTATCTACTTGAAATGAAAATACTGTATATTTCAAAAGATTTTCTACATTCATCAGAACTCAGAATTACTCATAATGCAAAGCAGGAGCAAGGACAGTGTTTAACAAATGAAACAAGACTGATCCCAATGTGAAAAAGTCTCCAAAAGATGGAGACATCACTTGTTCTAATATCAATAGTCTTCACAGTACTTGATGCACAGTGGGAATGTGAGCAACAAACTGGCTGAGGAAACCACGTAATTCTTACTCCAGATGCTCCCGGGTAAAATATTTCCTAATTTATCTCTGAACTTTAGGTTTGAAAGCATCTATAGTGTGCAAGGTACTAACTCACAGTGTGAAGCTTCTGGGTTGAAGTGACTGCAAACACACTTCAAAAAGAAGATAAGAGTATGGACAGAGATGTTCTTGTTGCCTGTAATACTTGCTCATGGCAGTGTGATGTTTGATACATTCTGAGGTGTTCTAATATACAAACATGGAAGGTGAAGCAGAAGGCATAGTGCATTACATACATTTTCACAGCCATGTGCACTTGGGTGGTATTTCTGTGTATGTTTGTAGTATATATATAAATATAATATGTGGATGTACATATAATGTGTGTGAGTACGTGTGTATGTTCATAACCCTGGATGCAGATGTGTGTGTGGTAAAAGCTTTGATCTCTACTTTCTGTCACAATCCCATTTCATTAGCTTCCTAAGACTAGCTGCAAGGTTTAATTTCATTGTGGGAATGGGAGACAGAATGGGACGGGAATGATCAGACACGTTAATTATAGTCTGACTCGCAGGTCAGTTCTCGGGGTCTCCCCAGTGCTCCACAAGAAGAAAAGGTAGAAATTTCATTTGAATGACTTTCATTATACCTCTGTCTAATACATAATTTAGTCCCAGTTAGGTCCATGAGCAATGGGACTACACATGATCGTGCATGCGCACACACACACACACACACACACGTCTTCCCATATGCACACAGATATGCACACACTATCTTCTTTTCCTCCCCCACAGTGTCAACCATTTTAACCAGGTTAGGATGTTACCATGGGAACCAAGTAGATAACAGATAGTGGCCCCCTCTCCTCTCTCTGTCTTCTTATCCTTCTTTGTCTCTCAAATTTGGCTCCACCATCGCGGTCCCTCTTTTCAAAACAGGAGTCTGATCACCTGCCAAGTTGTTTACTACCATCCACTGTGACATTTTTGCTGTTCGACAGACAGAGAGTGAATGAGTGACCCTAATCGCAGCGTCCTTCTCTGGTGCAATTATCTTCTCACTCTGACATCCATCCCTCCCTCTCTTCATCTATCTCTCCATCTCTCTCTCTCTCTCTCTCTCTCTCTCTCTCTCCGTCGCCTCTGTCGCTCCCTTACTCCTTTTGCGGTCGAACATAATTTGAGTGCAATTAACTTCCCTTAAAAGCCCCAGCTGCTTTAAACGCTGTGAATTAGAGGGGAGGCAGACACAGAGAACGTGAAGGGGGGAGACAGGAGAGAGGTGAGGGAGACGAAGGCAATGAAAGAAAGAGAGAGTGGAGGCGGAATGAAAGTCAATGTCACCAGCGCTGGCGGGAGTAACAGAGTCAGAGAGAGGTGTGTTTGACCTCACTAACAGAGACAGTAAAACACTTCAGCTGGCCCTGTTGCTGCTGCTGAGCTGTCATTGTACTGTACCTTGTAAAGGACTGAGGGGTTCTCAACTTGTGTTGTGCAACTGTTACAGGCAGAATGAAGACAGTGGAAAATAAAAATCGAAATGCAAGCTTTGAGGCTGCAACTGGGACTCCTTTTCAGTTTTCTAATTTAGTTGATTAGCCACTTAAGTTTATAATTTTTTTTTTTAATGGGATGAATGCCATTACAAGACAAATTACAATGATATAAAGCATAGAAAAGTATAAAAAAATATATATATAATGGAAACTGGAACCCGCAAAAGTTTGGCAACTGACCACTCAATTAATTGATTAAATTACTATGATAATCTGTGGAAACTTTTACTACTTTGTGGAAATATAAACTACACATTTAAAAAGGTAAGGCAACAGACAAAACAAAACTGTCCCCCAAAGCAGAATTAACCCAATACGGAGAGGGTTTGAAAGATAAATGATCTCAAATAAAAGGGTTTAGTCCTTGAATATATATACTGTGTAAACAGATACAAGCACGTGCACACACACACACACAGATGCACAGACAATAGGAACGAACACCTCTGGGTCATTTTACTTTTCCTCCCCTCAGTCCCCTTTTCCTTTGCTTCTTCCTTCCATAATCTGTTCCTCTCCTTTCTCCTCTCTCTCTCTCTCTCTCTCTCTCTCTCTCTCTCTCTCTCTCTCTCCCTCTCCCTCCCTCTTTCTCTCTGTGAAGGTCATGCAATTGATTTTCCTCTGTCTATTCATTTTTCAAGACTGGCTTTGAAACGTGGGAAGCAGACAAAAGCCACAGTGCCCCCATCCCTTGCGCTCCATCCCTCTCCTCCACCCTCCACCTTCCTTCCCTCTCTACTGCCCCTCGCCCATCCAAACCACTCGGACAAGAGGGTGTGTGGCGGAATGCAACGGAGGGGTGAGGAGGTAGGGGGGTGGGGTCGCCACAGCCATTCCACCTCTCCTCATATTCATTCCTCCTTCCTCCCCTCTATCTTTATTCCTACATTTGTCCCCTTCTCTCTTCACCCATCCTCCCCATCCTCTCCATCCTCCACCTCCCTCTCAGCTGGATCTCTGACCACACTCCACTAACGGAATTAAAGTCATGCATCACACTTAAAACCCTGCCAAAGCATTGTGGGTAGACTTGTTCAAACTGATGTCCAAATTAGCATCACATTTTCAGCCTTAGCCCCACTGAGACTGTGTGACCTGCTTCTAAATTTCCAGACATTTAATAAAACATTCAAGATATCAGCTCCCAAGATTAATCACTCTAATCGTTAGCGTCCATCTAATCTGATGTAGGAAATGCTAAAGAATTGAATGAAATTTCTGAAACTAGTATCCTCAGCAGCTTACACCACATATACATCCCAACCGATTGTTTTTGGCAAGTGAAGGGTTCCATATAGTTTACATACTATATGGAACCCTATAGTTTACATTTATACAAGAATGGCTGAGCATTTTAGTGTCAGTTGTACTATGCTTCTAGTTCACACACAAGACAGTACAGCTACTCACACACCTACTTTTCAAAATATAAGGTACTTTCTATCAAGGCCAAGGAAAGTCTACAACACTGAGGCAGCACTATCTGCAGAGCATCAAGGCCACTTGATGCTCTGCAGATAGTGTGGCTGTGTATGGACATTCGTGGCTGTGAATGGATGTTCAGATTGTGCAGTCTTATATGGCAGATTTCTACTACATATTATGTATAATTTTTTATATTCGGGTTTTAGATTAGAGTAGATCCAGTAGAAGTCTTTTTTGTTGCCAATTATACTATTTAAAGGACCATACTGGCAATTGTGCATGTTTGAGCCTAATATATTCAGTTATCATACATGTTATATTACAGACAACCATTTCCCAAAGGATAAAACCATATTTCAGCTTTCCTGATATCTTGCAAAATCTCTTAATCTTTTAAAATCAAGTATTCAAGCGATAAACCCACCTTAAAAATCGATATTTCACCTGCTAATAGTTACACAGCCTTACGAAGTTGCGGTTGTTTAAATTTTCAATAAACGCAGGTCTTCTTTTGAGACTATATTCCCCAATGGAGACATACATTCAATGTGCAGTTTTTATTGCACTTAAACGCTAAAATTACATAACTTCAAAAAAACCTGAATGCATGTCTTATTCACAATGACGGATTAATCACAAGAACGTTTCAAGTATCAACAAGTTGATTTTAGTAATAGCGTACCAAAATAAACTGAAACCAATGAAGGTCTGGAAAGTAGGAATATTTTTTTTAATTTACCGTTCCAGTAGTATGCTTTGGGCAATGATTGTCAGTAATGTAACGTGAAAATTGAATATATTAGGCTCAAACATGCAAAATGGCCGATATGGTCCTTTAAAACCATTTTGTTTTATCACAAAAGCATGTAGTGGTAAATTAAGCCACACACAGTCTCTCTCTCTCTCACACACACACACGCACGCACACACATACACACACTTCTAATTGTAGCTGCATCGTTTCCCCTCAGTAATAGTAGCAATTAGACAGGCTGTATAATTACACTGTCCACGTTATATAGTTAATTTCTGTAATTACAAATCGCACCAATTTCCTTCCTCTTTTGTGTATCATCCATTTCTCTCTTTCTAACACACTGAGAAACACATACACACCACACACACACACACACACATCCCATTCATAAACAGCAAAGAGGGTATCCAATTAAAGTAGCCTAAGAAAAGGGGGGGTGCAGTATTTGTTGGATTACATGCACATATATGTATACAAGCATGTGAATGAGCATGTGCTTTGTGCTCATATACATGAATAGCAGAAGTAATTATGGTCACTAAGAGAGGATAATTTTCTGGTGTCTCATGCTGTGTGCAGGGGCAGGTGAGCAGATTAAACTGCTGTGGATTGTTTTAGTTTGACAAGGATCTCAACTACATGTTGAAACAAGGATTTCTGTGGTTTGTGCCCTTTAGTATATTTTCCCCCTCCAACATATATCATTTTCTTACAGGGTGCACTGCATGAATCATCAAAGGAAAAATGATCCATTACAAACGTGTTTCATGTAACCAGGTATACTTCCACGTTGCTGTTTGTTGCCATAATTCACTCATAGTTAAAACGGCACTTTCCATTCATAACAAATCCAGGAAAAAAGTAAAAGAGATACCCGCTGATCTAGTCAAGAAGGCCTCCAAATATTTCCTAAAAATAATTTAAAATAAATGGACTGTCATCAGTTTAAGTTAAGGCATTCAGCTGTTGACTGTGTGTATATGTGTATCTCTTTATTTCAAACCCTGTAGGAAATAGTTGAAGCCGGTAAAATTATGAAGATATTCAACCACATAGTGCGCAGCGCAAAAAAAATGGTCAAAAGTCTGTGCAAAGGCGACAAACTAACTAAAGTAGTATTCTTAGTTTAGTTTAGTTTGTTTATTTACACATATATAAAAAAAAAGAAAAATACAAAATTACATAAGCAAAAAAGGGAATATGATGGAGAAAATGCAAAAAAAAAAAAAAAAAAAACCTCAAGGGGCTTATACAAGGCAATTCTCCAGAACATGCATGTCACTATTTAATTTAAAGAAAATTAGAAAATAGAAAAATAAATAATAAAATAAAATAATAAAAGAACAGCTTTCTAACTAATTCTAACTTTCTAAGTCATCAAAAAGAGTTTAAATCAAATTCCCTGTTCTAATATAAAGCAATAATGTTACTAATATCGTGAAAATCCCCTTGGACAAAAAAATTTCAAAATTTTTCCTTATTGATGTTTCTGTTTCACTTACTTTTGCTGCAGTTGCTGTCTCCCTCCAGTAGAGGGCTCCAGGGTGGGTCCCCCTGGCTGGCAAAAGTACGCATATGCAGGTAGCTGATGGTCAGCCGGATGACCGAGGCTTTGTCCAGCTGGCTGGTGATGGCCCCGGGGAGGGGCAGCATCTTGGCCAGCTCGAAGAACTCAAAGTTCTCCTTCCCCCGCCGTNGGGGGGGGGGGGGGTTAAGGAGGGAGGGTTAAGACAAAAGTAAAAAGTTGAAGAAGGTGTAGAGAGGGAGAGATCAAAATAAATGGAAGAAATAGATGAAATAGATTAAATTAGGGAGGACAGAAATGGTATAAGCCAGCAATGTGTAAGAGGGAAAGTGCTAAGGGTATCTCATAAAGGCCATTTACTGACCACCTGTTGATTGATTCATGCTCTGTATGAATGACCTGAGCATCAATCCAGAAAACTCATTTCATAAATATATCTAATGGTAATAGCTCCTGCAATTCAACTGAAACAATCTCCATTCTATTCTGATCCATCTCTTGCAGATTGGTCTGGTAATTACAGACAAACTACCCTTTTTCTATCTGGCAGGGCAGAGTCCTAATAATACCATTTGCTGCAAAATCCATATGCGAACACACACACACACAGCCACAATCACACGATCACAGTCTCTCTCTCTCTCTCTCTCTCTCTCTCTCTCTCTCTCTCTCTCTCTCTCTCTCTCATCTGGTCCTGGGTTAGTGAGCTGCAGCTGTGATTGAGGGATCAATAGGAGAGGGAGGGGCAGAGTGACAGAGGGGGGCCGGGGCTCAGGTAGCCTGTCTCTCTGATTGGGTATTGACTCTCCTCAATGGGGCCTTAGTGGTGGAATTATTTTGTCACAGCCACTTCACAATTTGTGTCTGGGCTCTCTCTCTCTCTCTCTCTCTCTCTCTCTGTGTGTGTGTGAGAGAAAAAAAGTNCTCTCTCTCTCTCTCTCTCTCTCTCTCTCTGTGTGTGTGTGAGAGAAAAAAAGTGGAGGTGAAAGAAGAACCAGCATTTCTCCCGTGTCAGTTGTGATTCTTATTGTAAGACAGACCACCAGCTGTGTTTGTGAGTGATGTGTGTGTGCCTGTGTGAACAAAAGAAATTGAAAAAACATAAGACAAGTTTGCATAGACTGAACATAGTATGTGTGTGTGCTGAACATATGTGTGTACGTTTTATATCTTAGTCAGCTGACACAACCATTGTATTTCTCCCGGTTACCCTGTAAGGTGTGTAAATAATGTATGTGTGTGGTTGTGTGTGTATCTACGTGTGTTTGTGTTGTGGACTCGTGCAGCCTCTGTAACATCTCATTATTATACTGCCTCGACCCCAGCCACCAAGAACAATCAATACACACACATTGATTCTGCTTAGTTTTTATATCCGCCTGTAAATGACTGCCCATTAATAATTCCAGCCAAATTTACTTAATCTCCCACTAAGGGAAGGGGATTCACAGCTGTGACAGGGCTGGCAGGTGAGCAGGGACACGGTTTACATGTAGGACTCAGGACAACACACTTGTGCTGTGTGGATTGCGTGTCATTGATAGCAAATTCTGCTTGTTGGCATGTACATGTTATTGCATGGATTTCACCTTGCCGAGATTAATTCATGGCCATGCACACAGGCTTATAAAGTATTGGCCTCCGTACGTGTGTGTGATTGTGTGTGTGTGTCTTCTGTCTCACCAGGGCAAGGTGGGAGGCTTGGCCAGGAGTCCTTGTAGGAAATCCCACTCCACGCTCACACACTTCCCCTCACTGACAAACGGCATGGTTGCCATCCTTCTTCCAATCACGTGCCGACGCTGCTATTAACGAAGGCTCTGATTGGCTGAGGATGTGACAGACTCAAACCTGGAGATTATGAGAGGGGGTGAAGGGGGAATAAAAAGAGACAAAAATATGGGAAAAGTCAAAAATGGAAGGTAAGAAAAGTGTAGGTAGGTAAGTCACAACTAATATCCTTAAAATAATACTGAACAACTTCTGTTTTTTACTGGGTGCAGCATAGGTGGATTTTCTGGTGAAAACATGTTTTAGATTGCTTTTTCTTTGCTTTTTCTTATTGGCAGGTTTCTTATGTCAACCGAGGAGGTGATGTCTTCACCTGTGCCTGTTGGTCATTTGTTTGTTTGTTTGTTTGGTCTCAATCAAGGTTGATAAAACTTGGAGGAAGGGTGAGAAATGGTACAGAGAAGAACCCTTTACATTTTGATGAGGATCTGGATTCAGGGATCAGATCCAGGAATTTTGGGAATAATTGCTTAACATTGCAAGATAGAAGAGGGGGGGATTTTTTTTTTTTTAATTTTGTAAATTTCTTCAGAAATAATAGACCAATCTCAACGAAAATACCGGTAATCCCATGATGGCCAATTATTAGCTGCAATTCGACCCCAATCTGGTTAAATTTAAAATATAGTGTTTATGACAAATTAAGCAATTACATCTGATTATTATTATTATATACTTCTTTTTCTTCAGGCCAGTATATTGTTAGAACAAGAAAAACTTTGTCTAGGCTTGTTCAGCCTTGGCGTAGGTATGAGCTCTAATAAATGCCCTTCTAGTTGCATAATTTATCTTTCAATAACTTACTTTTCTTGCCTAAAGTAAGCAGGGGCTGTTTTTACAATATGAAATTTTGTGTAAACTTAAGAGTTTCCATTTGGCCTTTTTTTTTTTTTANGAGAGAGAGAGAGAGAGAGAGAGAGAGAGAGAGAAAGAAAGAAAGAAAGAAAGAAAGAAAGAAAGTTGAGGTAGAAGAGAATAATTAGGCGTGTACTTTCCCACATAAAGGTCAGGCTCTGTTCTCCTGCTAATAGACATAAGACAAAACACTGAGGCTCTTTTAAAGCAACAATTAGCTGAAAGTCACAGATCTCCACTCGTTCCTCAGAGGAAATTCGACAACTCAAACTTGACTGCTGTTGGACTTTAAAGCACACACACCTCCAAAAACACAACAGTTACACACAGTGACACACACTGTCCACTTCTTACTCTCCCACATCTCCTGCTCCCTCTAGAAGTTGCCAATATTCTTTTCTTTACTTGCTCCTCATCCATTTCTCTCTCTCTCTCTCTCTCTCTCTCTCTCTCTCTCTCTCTCTCTCTCCCTTCTGTGCTGTATTGACATTTAAAGGGCTGGTGTGGCCCCAAGCACCATAGTGTCATGCCCTTGGGCCTGAGATGCCCTCTCTCTCTCTCTCTCTCTCTCTCTCTCTCTCTCTCTCTCTCCTGCCTGGGTCAGCACAATCAAGTCAGTAGAGCTTTACAGGACCAGTAGAAAATGGATTATGTCCCAAGTTTGAGCATGGCTATGCTGACCTCGGCTAAGAGGGGTCAGCAGAAGCTAGGCAGGTTCAGCAAATACGGTTTCACAAATTTGGACTAAAACTGCCGACATGTAATGTATGCACGAGGACTGCTTGGACCAATTTCAAAGACAGCCTAGTCAGTGAAGGATTCATCCCAGAGAGAATTTATTGGAGGAGAGATGGGGTCGTCCACTAACTGTTATGTTTTTATTCTCTATCGAGGCAGTGGAAGAAAACTGAGCCTTTATGAGCCAGAAGGAAGTCTTGTTCAGATTCAGGCTCAGGTCAGTCACACACATCAGTTCACAGGGAGCGGTAACAGAAGAGGTGGTATGTCCTATGAATATGTACGTTGTGACATCTGCTTTATGCATCCCTGTTATCAATACTCACACTGCCAAAACAGAAATTTGAGAAACTCTAAGTTTTTAGTTTTGAGTTGATTCAATCTTATTTTCCATGTGTAAGATAAAACAATCTTATTAAACACCATATGCGCTAGAGTGGTGGTTCTCAAACTGTGGTACGAGTTCCATTGGTGGTACACCGTAGCTCTGGAAATTTCTGCAGAAAATCAAAACAGTTGAAATCCATTGAAATTCTGTTTATTGTGGCAATTTACAATAAAATAGTTTTCTTTTTTTTTTTAGACATTTAATTATTATTTACATTTATTTTTTGTTGAAAAGAGCCCAACTCATCCTGTGTGGACACTACATGCTTCCGTTCTATGTGGGTATCAAACTGTTCGTGCTCATAGTGTCAACTTCTCAATTTCAGTTCAACACACATGCATGCATGATGTATGGAGGCTTGTTGGAGAGATGATACTTCTCTGTTTGTTTAAAAAAAGAAAAAGTTTGGGAATCACTGGTCCACATCATTATGATTTGTCTTAGCAAGGTAGGGTAGTCTAATTTATAGGTAGAGACGACTAGGAACAAGCCTGAAAAAAGTGGATTAGATTGTTTACATATTAACATCCCAACATCTATTACCAAAAAACAAGATTTATTTTCTTATTATAAGATAAATCACTGTATTAGAATCAGAAAAATGGCATTTGATTCTAGAAAATTCTTCCACACTTGGTTGATATGTCATCCATTTTGATTTGAATCCTTCTGACTCAGAAAACAACAAATGGCAGAAATAGCAAAAATTAAAAAACTCTGTCAACCTGTTTTAGGACAGTCACTCCAAATATTAGCTAAATTAAAAGACAAATAAACTAGTTTAATTTAAAATTAATTCCTAGCTGCATTGCTTAAATGATCTCATGTACAGAGGAGGGATAGTGAACATATCGGTAGAAGGATGCTGAGGTTGGAACTGCCAGGCAGGAGGCCTAGAGGAAGACCAAAGAGGAGATTTATGGATGTAGTGAAAGAGGACATGAAGTTAGTTGGTGTGAGAGAAGAGGAGGCAGAGGATAGGGTTAGATGGAGGCAGATGATTCACTGTGGTGACCCCTGAAGGGAAAGCCGAAAGGAAAAGAAGAAGAAGATTGCTTAAATGATCTCAAGCCTTAAGCCAAATTATTTACTACTCATTTTAATGAGTAGTACATAATATTGTTGTGGCTAGATTTGTATGCTAGATACAAGAAATCTTGTTGTTTGCTGTAAAACTAGTGAAAATTTCACCAGATTATAGTACATTTTGCTTGGAGCTGAGTGGATCGTCTCTGTGTACTGATGTACATGTTGCACTACAGCCTGCAGGCAAAGGACCAAACCATATCTCAGTGTGCTTCCATTGACAGAATATTTTGTCCAAGGCTTAGGATGAAGGCTGAGGCTTCATGTGACTATAGGAAACCTATATCTTTTTCCTTCAAGCTTTCAGCCTGCAGCATTGACAGTCCTTTTTTCAGAGAGTCTGGTGAGGAGAAGACGGGGCCAAGCAGAGGGCAGAACACCTCTGTCCTTACCTCCAACTAACAACTTCACCTTTGTCACCTTCTCTATCTTGCCTGGATAAATGCACTACAGGCCAGATTAGGCTGCGTATACAGTAGGACGGAGAGAAAAAAAGGGAGGCACAGACAGGCAGCAATATTTTAGAAATGTTCACGCCTGCATCCACAAACACACACACAGGCTTTCCAATAGAGCAACACACCATCCGCTCTGTCCCATACCTCTATGTTTATCTCTTAATTGACCCTATCTGTCCTTATCTAATCTCTCCCTCCATCTTTCTGTCTCTAACTATCTCTCCATCTCTCTGTATGTCTCTCTCTATCTGGGCAGACACAGGACCATAATGGACAGGGGCCTCCACAGTAATTATTCAATCAGCCTCATAACCTTGTCGCAGGTTTGCACAGCCCATTAATGCACTCCCCCAAATGGACCCCACCACTTTGACTGCTAATGCTCTGGCTACTAGCAGCACAACAGGCTGAATGTCATAAGTGTCATCTATACACAGATTGTGAACAATCCTCGATACAAACTCAGTCAACGTAATCTGTAACAGCACAGAGGGAAAAGAAATATATTAAAATATACTGCGCCACAGCTGCAGAGATGAACCTGTATCAAGTGTGACTGCAACTGTAAATATTCATGCGATTAGAGTGGTTAGATGTGTATACGTGTTTGTGTAAATGCATATGTGTGTGTGTGTGTGTGTGTGTGTGTTTGAGACCCTGACCCTATACAGCCGTGTTCTCCTGGCTTGATCTCAGAGAGGAGGGCACTGCGGTGAGCGCTCACAGCCGCTGTTTGCTTTGCATTCTCGGGCTGTTCACTTGGCTCCTGCTCTGTTTATTTTCATCAGGGACATTTAATTAGGGCCTCCAGCTGTCAAAGGTTCGTTAGTGTGCCCCTCCTCTCCCTTAGCCGCCCCTCCCCATAGGGAGTCAGGGGCATCAGGCAAATGAACACATTTAAGTCAAACAGCACGCAGACAGACAATAGCCCCACTGCCATGCCACCAGCTCCCCTAGGTAGAGACATGGTTGTTTTATGCCTCATCTCCTCGCCCCCTGGGGTCCAATACAGAGCCGAGCCAAGACTATGAATGTGGAGGAAGAAGAGTTCACATAGCCCGCTAGAGATGAGACATGCACACTGTGATCATGTGAAGGTGAAGGGCAGGAGAACACGTTTGTGTGTAACAAATAATAGAATAGAATAGAATAGAATAGAATAGAATAGAATAGAATAGAATGCAGTTATAGCTTTGAAAGGAAGACCTTTCAAAGCAACTTTTAAATAACTTTTAGGAAAAAAAAACAGCCTTATTCATAAAACTTATTTAAAAGTTGACATTTCACAGAAGCAAGGTTTTCAATTCACAGCGAAGGTGTGCGTAGCATTCGTTCTGGTCATTTTGCAATGTTTCCTCAAATAAAAGCTCACTAAGAACAGCTTTCTGACACATCACTCTCTCTCTCTCTCTCTCTCTCTCTCTCTCTCTCTCTCTCTCTCTGTTTCTCCACCTTTCCCCAGCCTCTGTTCTTTAATTATCTCAAATGAAAGGTAAAAGTGGAGGTCAGCAGCAATGAAAAATATTCCTGTGAATAATATTTTATAAAATAGAGAACGCTCAATATCATGGAAGATGTTGAAAACATGGTTGGGAATAACGTGAACAGAATATTTGATGCAGCTTTTTTTCCTGTCTTGCCTTTCATGTTGTTGAGTAGCTGTAAATGAGTGTCTGGAGTATCCACAGAGATGAAGCTTGGTATTCTGGTTGGAGGGCTGAAGACTACTTATCATGCATTACGGCCCTGGTTGGACCTCAAGATTTGGAAGTCAAAAGACTTTTTAATGTACAATTTTTCAACCGCTGATCAATCGACGGCCGCTGGACATGAAGATTTCTCTCTCTCTCTCTCTCTTCCTCCACCCCAGTATTCTATATTCCGGCATACTCGGCATTCTGCTTCTGTATTGGAGCACTGGCTGCGGTTGACCTTGACAACTCCAGATCATTCCCAACCCAAGGTTCTCTCCAACTCTCAAGGGCCTTGGCGTCCCCCCCATCTGCCCCTCCATCCCTTTGCCTCTCCCATCATCCTCTCCTCCCAACAACCCCCTCTTTGCTCCTCCCTGGCCCTTGCCTGGGTCATTAATTATCTTATGGAATCAATACGATGTTAGATTGAACCAGAGTGACCCCGCCCGCCCCCAGGTATCACTGCGATGATGAGGAGGAAAGGGAGGGTGGGGAGAGGTGTAAAGGCATGAGCATAATAGCCTGTATGGGTGAATCACCACAGTATAGTCAGTGTCGATTATCCCTAAACTGGAAGAATAAGAATAAAGAGATCAGCAATAAATAAATGATTAGAGAGGTGGACAGAGAGCAGATGGGGGATGGAGGGAGAAAAAAGTAGGGGTGGAGGGAGATAGGGGCAAATCGAGAGAAATGATGAGCAGATGAAGACAGAGATGGAAAGAAAAAGGGGAGAGAGAGAGATTTGCTCATGTTCAAGCATGGTGATCAATATCTTTCTCCTCCTTCTCTTTTATTATAGGGCTTTGGTGAATGTGTTTTGATGTCCTCTCCTTGCGGGCGTGGAGCGACTTAGAATCTAATCTGTGCCTGTCATAACGAGCATCCACCCTGTGTCCTCACAGAAGAAATGCTCTACGTTACCTGCACTGTATTAAAAGCATCAACACAAAGGAAATGTATAAATTTAAAAGAAAAATTGCTCCGGCTATTTTCCTTTGTCATCATGACAGCTAATTTTCAGAATTTCCAAAGTGCAAGTTACTTGTACAGATTACAAATAATAGTTTTAAATTTTCAAATCATACATTTCTCAAAATTATAAAGGTCATTGATGAAGAAGCAGACACAGAGGTAAATGTAGAAGGGAGACTGAAGTGGATGCAGATCTCTATGAAGCTAAAGATGTAAATCCACTCACGCAAGCAGAGACCACATCAGTGCTGACCTCCAAATAACCACAGGCCAAAGCACAGCACACAGGGTCACTCACACACACACACACACGCACGATCACCAACTTGGATATAGTACACACAAGGGAAAGGGACACACAGCCACAGAAGTCCAGATGCTAATATAGACACACCAATTAGCATGGTGCAAATGTCAAAGTTCAGGCCAGTGTCAAACTCAAGATAAGAGTTGTGTAAATTGTGTAGGTGTCTTGCAGCGCACAGGGAAAACCCGAATGCCATCACAGTACCTGCCAGAATTCCAACACACTGCCATGAGCCCAACAATGCTGAATTATCCATGTATCTATTCGATTGATTTCTTTCTGTATTATGGCAGAAATTAGGGAATCAGAAAAGAAATTTAAAATAAATAAAATATGAATCCTGTCCACCTGGTCTGATATTCCATTTAGAAAAAGTAGCTTAGATGCACTCTAAGATGTGTGTGGATGTGTGTGTGTGTGTGTGTGTGTCAATGCGTGCATGTGCAGACTTGTGGATCCCTTCAGGCCGCTGTGTGAATGACAGCGGGGGTTATGTAAGGAGCCACAGCAGGGCCGGAGTGGACAGTCCAACCGGAGATCAGGTCAGCAGAGTGTGACACTAAACACATCTCCCTGACACCACGCTGACACCCTCTGTCACAGACCCACACACTGTCTGTCAATGCTCCTTACACACACACACACATACACATACACATGCACTGCGAGAGGAAAAGTGTGTGAGTGGCTGTCTGTCAACACACCAGACACTGACCACCTCAGTGTGTGTGTAAGAGAGCAAGAGAGAGAGAGACTGAGGAAAAAATATCGAGGAAGAGGAAGAGAAGGGAGAGAGGTGAGGATGATGTGTCTGACTATGAACTTATAAATGATTTTGTCTATCCTCTTTAATCAAATTAATTTCATAAAACTAAGAATTGAGCAAAGCAATCCTACTTTTAGTTACTAAGATACTATTATACATGCGACATATTAACTCTATCAAGTTATGTTTTTGCATGAAGGAAATTAAAAATCGAACTGGAAAGATAACCAGATATCATCAGAAAAACAATACAGCACCGATCTCAGAACTTTAAAAAGGATCCAACCGCCTTCTGTAACATTTCTGTTCACTTTGCTTTCTGTTCACTTCAGCATTTTCCAGCAATTTCACACGCAAAAGCCTCTCAGGCTCATCAGAGTCGCCTGTTGGCCATAGAGCCGCAGTTTCTTTACATGCAACCCAAACGAAACCTGCGTCTGGGTCTAATAAAAAGACTTGAGGGTGGGTCACAACAAAAGCATCCCGCACATGCCAGAACACAGGCAGATGGAAAGGCTTAGTAGCTCAGTGGGCCGGGGGCACATCCTGCACACATACGATGGAAGGTTTAACCCTGTTTCCTGCCATCATCATCTGATTTCAGCTTTAACTCTCAACTTTATGGCAGTAAAAGAAATTGTTGCATGAAAATAAACTGTGATATAGATTAAATATATTATTATATCTACTTTGCAGAATCGTGTAACTACTGCCTGAATGATGTACACTACACACGTGCACGGATTCTGTATTCCTTTTTTCTCAATATCATTTAGTCAAACGAATCCTGACACCTAAAGGAGTATCAAGCTCTTCAGCATGTGTAGTTATCTGGTGTGAATTTATCTGAAGCACCTGCAATCTCAGCAGGTGTGTGTGTGTGTGTGTGTGTGTGTGCAAATGATGCTGTTGGCGGCGGGATGCTAAACACAGCACAATTTTCAAGTAAGAGCAAACACAGAACACACATTTTTTCAGGAGCAAACACACATTACATTAACATCTACATATGGATAGTTTTGAAGGTTAAAGTACAAACGCGCAATCCTGCAGAAAATTAAACAGGCCAGAGAAAATAAATGCTGCCAGTCTTTTTTGAAAACACTGTTTCGCTATTGTGTCGATCTGACTTTTAGTTCAAGTGACAAACCTCCAAATATAATGATGAGAAAAAGGTGAAAAGCTGGAATCACTAGTGTGATGGTTTGATGTTATTTACTGTACAGCAGCAGCGTTTGTCACAGTCATTCTGCCTGTTTGGACCACCTGCTGCAAACAGCCTCAAGCCACAAAATGTTACTAAGCCAGTAAACTGTGACCAATTTCACCTCTGCAGGCGGAGATGGACACAAACACACAAACACACACTATGCTTCCATTACACACTCACACACACTCACCAAAATTTAGCTGAAAGAGCTGGCCCCTCATTACTGAGGTCATCCAGCATGAGAACATTAACATACATAATTATTAGTCTTATCTCATTTGAATATTTGCATTGCAAATGTTAATAAAAAAAATTAGCACTTAATGGATGAAAATGCACAAAGAACTTTACGTGAAAAGCAATAAGCTAAGTGTGTGTGTTTGTGTGTGTGTGTATGTATTAATGGCATTTTCAAGGATGAGCAAACATTCAGTCTATTCATCTGATCAAACGAAGCACATCGACCTTCATGTAAGCTGAATTAGAAATTTACACTTTCATGCTGTATTTGATATTTTTGCTTACATGGTTTTTATGTTTTTGTGTAATTGTGTGTTTACACACACGCTGCCATCAAATTCTTCCCTTCCCAAATTGTCATTTAAGAAAAGTGCAGCACTGTTTGACTTTACATTAATTGCAAATAATAAAAGTCATATAAATATAATAAATGTCTAAATAAAAGTTTGTACATATCCTGACATTTTATCTGACGGATGGAGAAGACAGCAAAAAAAAAATAATAATTTAAGAGTCAAACTAATTAATATATATTTGACAAGAATAAATATTAAGATTTTTCAAAGCAAATGCTAAACTCAGTCATTTAATACTAACAGCTAAATTGTAGAAGGTGACCACAACTTTATGTGTGTGTGTGTGTGTGAGAGAGAAGAAAGACACCACAAGTGTGAGAATGTGTGTACACACACATGCATGTGTGTGCTGACAATAAGTTGTGATATCCATTATCTACTCACCTGACGGGCATTTCCAGTGTTCAGTCTGCTGCTGTTGATCTCATCCACTTGGTCTCTCTCTCTCTCTCTTCCTCTTCTTCCTCCTCTTCGTCCTCNCCCCACCCCGATCTTAAACACAGCAAACAAACACTGTGTGTGTGAGCCAAGGGGGCTGGGACAGGGGCTGGGGCAACGTCAATCCCCTCGCTTTCACAAAAGCCGTGGCCGTGCAGCCGGACACATCGTGGACTCCCACTGCAACTGTGTGCACTGCTGTGTACGTGTGTGTATGTGTGTGTGTGAAAGCGAGTATGTGTGTGTGTGTGTGTGTGTGTGTGTGTGTTTGTGTGTGTGTGTGTGTGAGTGGAGCTAGCTGAGGTAGCGCTCCTTGGTTCTCAGACTCACTTCACTAACACTGCTCCGCTGCCTCTTGAAGATGGACTAGGATTAGGACACAGCCACTGTGAGATTCTCTTTCTCGTTCTTTCTCACTCTGTCTGCCTCTCTCTCTCTCTTTCCCTCTTCTTCTCCAGCCGGCATGCTCCCTCCCACCCGCCTTCTCTCCCACTCACTCATTCACTCTCCTCGCTCAGCTTCTTTCTTTTCATTTCCTCTTGGGAAAGCCATGCACACCAGTTGTCTCTGCCGTCAGCTGCTCTCTCTCTCTCTCTCTCTCTCTCTCTCTTCTCAGTCGCTAGTAAATATAAAAGGCATGCTTGTACAGCCCTTGCCTCAGTTTCTCCTGCTCTCCCTCCCTAACCCAGTGTCTCATGCTTTCGTTTACCCCCACCTCCCTTTGCCCCTCACTTTCTTTCTCACTGTCAAAGCTGCCTTTCAAATGCTGATTAGCAGCCAGAGTAAGAGAGACAGAGAGAAAGAGAGAGAGAGAGAGAGAGAGAGAAGAGGAAGAGGAGAGAGTGTATGACTGAAACAAGTGGGAGATTCCATCACATTTAAAAGCTTTGTGACTACCTTCCCAAACACGCATCACACACACAACACACATTACACATACAAGTGAGCAGCTGCTGGACAATCAGGAAGAAGGACGTGAACACACACTAACACACAACAACACAAAAAACACACTACCTGTTAGATATCTACTCAACAAAGCACACATACGTGTAAGAGCAAAGAGTTGCCGTCAACATATATTGTATCTACAACCTATAAAAATGGGAAACCACACACACACACACACACACACACACACACACACACACACACACACACACACACACACACAC
>VXCM01000908.1:440800-475202 GCA_014773175.1 Lucifuga dentata
TCCCCCCCTCCTCTGTTCGTTCCCCTTGCCCTCAAACACTACTCAGAATATTGATACATCACCCCTCCTCCTTTTTTTTTCCTCCCTCCGTCTCTCTCTCTCTCTCTCCCTCCATCACTCACTTTCTCCACTGAATACTGATAGGCTGTCTACTCCGTGGCCTGAGTTTCAAATCTCGCCCTCCCTCACGCTCCCTCTCTATTTCTCTCTCTATTTCCTTCCCTCTCTCCCTCGCCACACCCGCTACAAACAAGGAAAGCAGCGACATAAAGCAGGAAATAGCAGAAGTTAATGCACTGAGGTAGACATAAATTCACTTAAGTACCATTTCAGATTATGTCAACCTAAAAATGGGCTTAACATTGTGGGAAGGAGGGGGAAGCAGAAAGAAGAAAAGTGCTGCTCTGGTTGGCCGTCTCGCCAGCGGAAACTGGCTGACTGTCTCGTAGCGCTATAGTGAACGGGCGGCCTGCAACAAAAGGGAAAAGACATGTGAAAAGTTCGGGCAAATGAAGACGCATTCAGCGTTTTTGTCCGCCTCCCACCCTCCCGTCTCATTGTTGGGGATGTCGGCTACGGTGCAGCCAAGGGGGAGAAGAAGGGAGTGAATGAGGTTGTCAGAGTCCTACTGAGCTCCCCACCACCACCACCACCACCACACTCCACTTCACACACACACACACACACACACTCTCAACAGTTGACACAGCTGAGAAGAGAAGAGTGCTACAATAAGAGAAACAACGCAGGCAGAAAATGTACTGCTTTTCTCAGATGGATGGGCCTTTCATGGTATTTGTATGTTTAAGTGTGTGTGTGTGTGTAAGTGTGGGAGAGAGAAGGAGAGAGTGAGAGAGAGTTGGTGTGTGCCTACTCACTTTGGAGAAAGCTCTCTGCATTAGAAGTGCAGACACTGGGAGAGGGAGTGTGTGATTTTGTCCTCCAAGTCTTCCCCAGGCGTCCTTGAAGGAGACTTGCGGTGAATGTCTGACGGGTGTGTGTGTGTNGTGTGTGTGTGTGTGTGTGTGTGTGTGTGTGTGTGTGTGTGTGTGTGTGTGTGTTGAGTTCTCACAGGCTCAGTTTAGTACCGGAGGCTTGCCTGGCGGAGCAGCATTACAGGTGTTCCCATCACAAATCGGGTGCTTCTGGAAGTAACAAAAACCACAACATCAGGAGGAAGAACTGACCCTGATGAATAAGGATTGTAAATTTTACACAAAAGTTAAAAATCCTTTGTCAATATGTGTGTGTGTGTGTGTCTGCACATGCATGTGAAATAGTGTGTGACTGTTGCAGACAGTCAGTGAGATGGTCACACCCATGTCTGACCTTGTTTCTCCGCCTGTCTACACATGCGATTGGCCTGTGGTCAGTTGGATGCAAACTCTGAAAAAAGCCTTTTCAGACAAGCAGAACAGAATAATATTGAGCTTTGAAGAATGATTGGAAAGTTTTGCTAATATTTATCTATCACTGGATTTCCTCAAAAGTAAGAAATGGAAAACTTGTAGCAGCTCTTACGCTGCATCCAGTAATTTTACATGAGAGAACCACATTCTGAGGCTTTATTTCTGTTAGATTGATGAACTTTATAATGCACAATGACTCTTCTAAAGTACTAGAGTCTACTTTCTGTTTTCATAAGAAGTAAACATAGTGAGGACTATTTATACTGTACATGTGGAGTGAATGAAAATGAGATTTTTCCTCTGAAACACACCCCAAAACTAGAAGGGCACTTATTAGAGCTTATGGCTCCACCAAGGCTGCATAAGCCTGGACAAAGGTGTCTTGTTGTATTAATATTCTGACCTAAAGAGAGAAGAAACAAGCATAATAAACATATTTTTATGGATCCATCGCTGTAACTATGAAAGATATCTTAAAACTGTCGGCATGCTGCTGAATCACCATCATCTTAGTTATACTGTAGTGGTTGTTGTATGTTTATAGCTGTATTTGCTACTGCACGTTAATTCCATTGCAGGCATGCAGTTTAGTCTGCCAAATCCAGATCCTAATCCAGATTCAGACCAAACTGTACCTTTTGACAGTCTAGCATGGGATAAATATACCTGATTTCATAGTTCCTATTCCATAGAGACTGATGTGTAACTTTTAAAGAAACTGAAAAAAATACTGGAAAAACATCCAATCTCAAAATGCTAAGAAATCATATTAAAAACTCTTGGATTCATCCTTGGATCCAGATATACGTAGTATGCACCAAAATGTAATTGGTTCTTCCCTGGGCCATGCCCCGCTCTCTCTATATTTCATCAAATTCAGTTTAGAACTTTTTGAGCAATCCTGCCAACAAATAAGCAAACAAACAAACCAGCAGACACGAGTGAAAGCATAACCTCCTTGGTGGAGGTAATAAACCTGGTTATATCAGAAACATACTGACCTTTTTAACATTTTAACATATTAATATATCTGGTCTGCAGACAAAACAAAGAAAAATAAGTGACAACATATAATACAGTAAATTAAAGGCCAGTCTTCTTCCTCAGGAAAATAAAGGGCCCAAGCAAATGATTAATCAGGAATACATGCAAAATTTTGATTTCTATACTCTCATCACTTCAGCATCTTCAGATTCTTCCCAAATCTTGAAAAATGACACCAAGAAAGGGTTTGTTCTTATAGAGGCAGAACATACCAGCAATGAAAACATTTTCACAAAGTAAATCTAATTTGTCTGAAGTAAATGACATTTTGTAAAAATCACTGAAGTTATTCATGTAGTCCCATTATTTTCAAATTAATTTTGTTTTTTCCTGACGTCCTTTTGAGCAGAAATTAAACAGCAACAGATTGAATAGCTGTCAGCATAGTATTTATGATTATATAAATTTAGCAGAGCAAACGAAAGCTCCATTTTGTAACCTTCCCCTGCAGCATCTCATACGGCTGATAAGCATAAAAGGGTGTTTAAAGATAACTACCATAGAGCTGATAATATTCTGAATCTATCAGACAATAACTCTTTGAGGGTGTGTGGCCATTAAGGAGCCATTTTGCCTTTTGTTGAGCATGCTCCTCCATATTTCATTGAGATGCATATCTGCCTTTCACACTGTCTGCCTGCTCCACTATTCTCTATTCAACAGTGACCCATTGCTCCCTGCCATACAATCCTTCACCTTTCTCTGCTTAAAAGTAATTACCACTTTAATTTGCTGTCCTCTTTTGTGCATGCTTGAGTGTATCTACTGACTGGAGTACTGCTGCATGTGTGTATGTGTGTGCACGTCTGTGTGTGTGTGTGAGGGTTGTGTGTGAATGCAAAAAGTGTTCATGTATGTGTATATTAATGTTTGTGCATGTGAGAGTGTGTAGGTTTGCGTAACAGTGCCTGTGCTTTGTGTATTTGCATGTGTGCATTAATGTTTTTGTATGCATAGAAATGTTTGTGTGACTGTGTGCATATGAACATTTTTCTGTGTGCATGTATGTGTGTGTATATAAAAATTGCATATGGCATGTGCATGTGTGTATGCGCATATGTGTGTGTGTGTGTGTGTGTGTGTGTCTGGTTAGACTCCCATTGGCCCAATTACTCCATGCAAACCCCCTCTGCTTCCCTGTTTCCCCTAAAATCCCTCACTTCTCTCACCCCACAGTCTCAGCGGTGGACCCCCGAAACACCCCAACCTTCCACCCCCACCCAGTAGCTGTGCATGGTCAGATTGCCCTCCACAAAACACCAAAACCCCTCTGAGGACCTCTGCTGCACCTCCTGCTCACCTCTTCTCCTGCAGTCCTTCTGCTGTGATCATCTTGTCTTTCTCCTCCTTCATTTGCCCCCTTAAACACTTCCTTTTGCTACCCTCTACCCACATCCTCTCACCCCNCTCCTCTGCCCTCCCCAGTCCCAGGTGAGCTGACGACACAAGGAGAGCAGAAACACTCGGCGAATATTAATGGTTTGATCTGAATATTAATAAACCATGCATCTTAATGATAAAAAAACAAAGAGGCATAGTCAAGCACCATTCTGCCACACACACACACACACACACACACACACACACACACACATACTGCACTGAACTATCTGTCCTGCACAGCATAGATTAGTTAAAACAGGGCCTTATCCTCCAAACTGCCGTTTAAATGCTGAGCATCGCGTTCAAGACAAATGTGTTGTCTTTTTTTTCCCTCTCAGTAAATGAAGACACCTCTTCTTTCCCACGTCCTTCTCCTCTATCTCCTCCTGTTCCTCTCTTCATTTTCTTTTTATCTCCTTTACTCTTTTAGTTGAGACAGCCCCCCTTCTGCTCTCTCCAACTCTCACGATTGCCCCATTTCACTCCCCCTCTCTCCCTCTTCGCCCGCTCCCTCCCACTTCTTCCTCCACTATCTCACCCACTCTCACTCTATCACCTTTTCACTAGATTACCCCATCTCTCTCTCTCTCTTTTTTCTGTCTCTCCCAGCCTCACCTACTCGATATTCCAGCCTTGTTCTCCTGCAGTCTCCAGCACAACTTTCTGACCCACTTCCTCTCTCCTCCCTGGCCCCCTGATCAAAGCCTGCAGGACGGCATCGCCTTGGGCAGCGAGGAGAGAGAGAGAGGCAGAGAGAGAGAGGCAAAGAGAGAGAGAGATGTGTGGAATGAGGGGATCCAAGCAGAGAGAAAAGAGGAAGAGGCAGATAGAGAAGGGATAGAGCACACAAGAGAGAAGGAACAGAGAGATCACCAGGATGGAAAGAGGAACCAGGTGCCCTCTCAGCCCAAGGACAAAAGCTCTTCCTGACTGTTCTCTCTCTCTCTCGCTCTCTCTTTCACACACACACACACACACACACACACACACACGGAGTCCTGTCAGTGCTGTCTTTCCCGGTCATGTACATTATGCGTGACGACAGGACTGACATTAATGTGTTGTGGTATAAAAATATAATTTACTCTATTTTTCCCACAACGAACAAAACAACACAACTACACTGGTGACGCCCATTAAAATTCAGCAGCGTGTTTAATACATTACACTTTCAGATTACATGTTGTCCCATCCTGTTAGGTTTATTCTGAAACCTTTCGCTGTTTTGCATTCAGGCCTCGTATAGGCGAGGTGTGTTTGTATCTCAGCAGGTGTCAGTCGGTGTGTAACTGTAGCCGGCTTCACTGCGGAGTCGTTATAATTTTAAGAGTCTGCGTCTAGTTTGGGATGTACGCTCTGTCCATCCCAGTGGCCGTGTCGGTAGTGTGGGAGGGTGGAAAGGATGAGGAACACCAGCCCATTTGTACCCAGAGCGAGGTGGCGTGTACTTTAACATTCCCTGCGCATCCCGACAAAGAGCACTAATTATAAATAAATTAGGGACACGACACGGTGTGCCACAGGGGGACCAGCCAGAGCAGTCACAGAATAGAGAGACTGATAGAGAGGGAAGAGGGAGAGGGTGTGTAAAAGAAAGAGAGAGAGAGAAGGGAAGAGAGAGAGGAGAAGACAGAAAGAAAGGAGGAGAGAGCAGACAGGAGAGATTTGGCAATGACAGAGAGGAGCAAGTAGGAGAAGAAAATAGATAAGAAAATAGAGGAATGGAGCATAGAGAGGCCTGGGGATAGAGCGAGCAGAGGGGAATGTAAGCGAGGGCATACAAGGCCTGAATCCTCAAAATATAGTGTGAACATACATCTGCTGCCAAAAAGCTGACAAGATTCTCTCTAGATGACAGAAGTGCTGCAATATGTTTGAGGAGAGATAGAAAAAGGTGGCAGGGAAATTAACAACCAAAATGAAAAAGAGTGAGATAGACCGGAAAAGACTGGAAATCTACAGAAAGAGTCGAATGAATCCGCCTCATATCTGATCACAACGGATTCTCGTTATTTTACAAGAAAACAATACAAATCTGATTAAATAAATATGTTTTAATAATCGCACGGCAGAAAAATCTACTAAAGTGTTCAACACATTCGCAGTCAACACTCCCCACCTGTCACTCAAGCTTATCTGAGATGACTTGTCAACCAAGCAGCTGCACGTCAAGAGACTGCTGTGTGCGTGTGTACATGTAGAGAGAGAGAGAGAGAGAGAGAGAGAGAGAGAGAGAGAGAGAAATGCTTCTGTTGCTTTGTGTTTGTGTGCACACAGCTTTGTGTTTATGTGTTGTTGTCCCGTGGTGTGTGCGTGTTTAGGTAAGCGTGCACACAGGGAGAGAACCTCACCACTATCTAAATGGATCACACTTCAGAGTGTGCCACCATTTCTCACAAGCTGCCATCTCCATGCAGACAGACAGACAGGAGGAGACAGCCTCAGCCGCTTCCTCCACTCAAGGTTACGTCCCGCCTCAAGTTGAGAACTGATGACTGTTGCCACAGCAGGAAAATGTGCCGGAGTTCAAGCGGAAAAATAACTGGGGGCATTTCTGGATGTGATGTGCTGTGAATGTCTTAAATGATCGAAGTTAACAACCTGCCGGCTGCTAAAGCCAAAAGACATTTATCGTCTCTCAACAACTGCTTTCTGTCAAGCTGAGGCTGAAAGCAAAAGGTCAGAGGTCAGCCAACTGTGACACAGACAGAGAGAGGTCAACAGACTGACCTGTGATTGGCCCCTGACATGGTGACCCCCCACCATCACGGCTGTAACCATGGCTACTGAGCTGCAGACAAACATGATGTCAGTATAGAGCTGAGAGGGGGTGTAGGTGAGGGGGCAATACGGGGGTCAAATAATGTCTAAAATAAACAACACAAGCGCGCACACGCACAACACACACACACACACGCACTCAAGGTGGAAGATGTTTTTCCATTAAGTAAACAAGCATTCAAGTATTGAAAGTTAAATTTACACTAATATCAAAAGTGTGATAACTTATTGTGAAGAATGGTTCCATAATTTATTGGCATTTAAAGTTATGCAAATCTCCAACATTGGAGATACAAGCTTTTTCATCCTTTTTGCTAAAAAAAAAAAAAATATTGTATCCCAAATCTGGAGATTTTGGAATTAACAATGACAATTTTGGAATGTAACTATAAAAAATATCTCAAATTTGACCCAAAAAAATGGAGATACATGTCTAATTTTGGAGATTTTCATGTTTTCAGATCAGTTGAAAGATTACATGCTCCTCCAAACGTTCAATAAATTCATCAACCTCTTCAAAAAGTCCTCACATAATGTCAAATTTTCACTGTATCACCACACTGAGAGATTATGGCAAAGTGACGACACCCGTCTGCTAAATGTAGTAAAGTACTAACAACACTTCCCTCTCCAAACTCTGCATGTGCACACACACGCAAAACTACAATCTCCCTTTAAAAATAAGCCAGTATAATGTCATTATCAAAGTCTGCATGCATGAGTGTGTGTAGTCTGTAAACTTTCAGTACAGAAAAGACTGAAAGAGGAAGAAAGGTAAAGAAGGGAGAAAGACAAGAGAACAGCAGCTTGTTGCATTAGCATTCCAGCAGCAGAGAGGCTGTCTGTTTGCCTCTGGCAGCAGCCGAGAGAGGGGGACACTCTCTGCATCCTCACACAGCTCGTCTATCTCTCCCTCTGTCACTGTCTATCTCTCGCTCTGTCTATCTCTGCCTGTCTCTCTCTCTCTCTCTCTCTCTCTCTCTCTNTCTCTCTCTCTCTCCCTCCCTCCCTGACTCTGTCTGTTATATTTCTCCCTCTACTCTGCCATTGTCTATCACTGTTTTTTCTCCACTCTGGACATTTTTCTGTGCAGTCCTCTTGCATCTTCCTATCACTTTATCTCAGACTGTCATTTTCTGTTTATCTTCCTCTCCGCTAATTTTGGTTTGACCCCCTCTCTCTCTCGGCCCTTTTTTAAATTCAGGACTTTGTGTGACCTCGCACTCACACATGATTGAAATTCTTTGGTTTACTAGTGAAAAAAAACCCCCAACTCTCAAGGTGAGATATGCAACTATCATGATGCTGGCAGGTGTGAGTTTCAGCGTGAGTGTGTGTGTGTTGAGACATTTTTCCTAAGGAACACATATCTGATTGTCTATCAAAATGGTACACAGACACACATAGTAAATCAACGCATATTCACACTTTGCTGCTGTATCTTCTCACTCGTACACATAACACACACTGCTGGCACACATTCCTCAGAGGTTATATGATCCTGATGATACTACGAGCTTCTTTCCTGTTATAATCACCTCATTAGATAGATCCATTAAAATGGTAAATGTTATGCTATGGGCAAAGTGTGAGTGTTAATGTGAATTTGACACTTTTGCACAGGCAGACTGTGATAAACGCTAAGCTAATGCTAAGTCAGAGAAGTGTAAATACAGCCATACGGGTCAGGATCAGCACACGTCAATCAAGTGCAATGGCAGTCATGAGGCCTGACCAGTCAGTGCATCATCATTCCAATAAACAGCATCATGTTCATTTTCAATTATTTACAGAGTGTAAGAAAGGTTATATCTTGCATCAATTATTAAAGGTCATTCCTGCATCCGTCCAAACCAAAACTTTAAGTTATATTGTCTTCTGTTGAACTCAAAGATAGTCACAAGAAGATACACGTTCGGGTGTTTTCAGACTTTGTAGTACATTTACTCTGGTCAGAATCAGATTCAGACTAAATTGTTGCAATGTTGCATTGCATTCACCACTTGGTTTAGTTCTGTTTCACACAGGGAAAAAAAATCCAGTCAAATTGAAATATAGCAGCAAAAGTCATGTAAGAACAGTCGCTCTGCTCGTTGTCAGAAATGTCTGGGGCAGGAGAAAGAAAATCAAAACAGGAAAAAGTTTACCACACCAAAATAAAAGTGGAATTGGGATACTTTCCTAGTCATATAGTCATCATTTACCAAACAAACTATGGCAGCAGAAGCTCAATTTGAGTTCAAGACAACATGTGGGAAAACTATGTTGCTTCACTTTATGTGAAGAAGACAGAGAAGAAGTGCTGCCTTCAGACAGCTGAACAGGGCAAAGGAGCACATACTGAGCACGTACTAAGCATATGAACATGTGTTAGGTAAGATTGATATGCATCCATTTTAATTTCTATGTCTAATCAAACTTTATAAAAGCTGTATAATCATAGCTATTTAACTGTGCTAAAGTTTGTTTAACGTTAAGCATGTTTAATTGACGAGCGCCTAATGTAAAACAAACTTTATCACAGTTGCAGGAAAGCATTAACCACAGAGGTGACCCTCTCCAGTTCTAGATCAATCAATAGATCAATAGATTGTCTTGTAGTCAGTTCTGGACTAATGCGGATCATGTTTACACCACAAACAAACTGCTCCACAATTTGATTCGAATCGGGCTGAGACCACGACCACACCTTAGTCTGACTGTTTTGGTGCAGCTCTGAGTCTAATTGCTGTATTCACACATCTCCAAACAAACCTAAGGCTCCAGGGTCCGAAACAAACACTTAAAACAAATTAGGTGTGAAAACACCCTTAGTCACAACTTCATATTTATTGAAGGGTTACAGCAGGCGGACAAAGTTACAGATATGTATTTACTGATTTTGACGTGTGTCAAGATCCACGTTGTTTCCTCTGCTATGGTAGGAGGAAATAAAATTAAAACTAGAAGGCTGAATAAGCTTAGACAAAATTTGTCTTGTTCTAATGATATACTGATTTAAAGAGAGAGAAACAACTAATCTAGATCTCCATTAACTATTAAAGATACATTCAAACCGTTGTGTGCTACTGAATCAGCATCATTGCAGCTACACACCAGTGGTTGTTGCGTGTTTCTGGCCCTGTTTGTTACACTTATGGGCCGCCTGTCCAAACATATATTTTAGTCCACCAAATCCTGATCCTTATCTACATCTAGACCAAACTACTGAACTACTAACCACCTATTAATAGTCTATCATGGGATAAATATGCCTGTTTTTTTTTTTTAAATTGAGATTGGTCTATTTCATTTATTTATTTATTTAAAGAAATTGACAAAATATTGGCAAATGCTCTATCTTGCAATGTTAAGAAATCATTTTAAAAATTCCTGGATTAGACCCTGGATCTGAATATCCACCAAAATTTAGTTGGTTCTTCTCTAGGCCATGCTGCATTTCTATTAAGTTTAGTCAAAATCAGCTCAGAACCTAACCAATCAACAATCCAATCAACCAACAAACATGAGTTGGTGGAGACAAGAAATATCTTCACCAAAAATCATTAAAAATACAAATAAAAGTTCTACCTAAATACACAGAAGGAGGTCCATCCATTTTCTAAACCCATTTGTCCTGTTGAGGGTCACGGGGGGGCTGGAGCCTATCCCAGCGGTCATAGGGNTTCTAAACCCATTTGTCCTGTTGAGGGTCACGGGGGGGCTGGAGCCTATCCCAGCGGTCATAGGGCAAGATACACCCTGGACAGATCGCCAGTCTATCGCAGGGCTGACAGAGACAGATAAACACAGTCACACTCTCATTCACACTACAGGCAATTTAGAGTTCCCAATTCACCTGGCATGCATGTCTTTGGAGGAAGCCGGAGCACCCGGAGGGAACCCATGCGGACACGGGGAGAACATGCAAACTCCACACAGAAAGGCCCTGGCCGGGAATCGAACCCAGGACCTTCTTGCTGTGAGGCAACAGCGCTAACCACTGCGCCACTGTGCCACCCACAGAAGGAGGTGTTTTCCACTAATAAAAGAACACATTATTGCCACAATCCTAAAAGCAGAGAATTTGATTTGCTATTTTCTGCACATTCCCACAGAGTGAATTCAGCTTTAAACATATTCAGACATGAATCCAAAACCCTTTAATGAAAACATTCAATTACTAAAGAACAAAATCACCATATCAGTTCAATGAGTACTCACCATAATACACCATAATACACCATAATACTCTGATGATTAATCTGCTTTATCAAATTTAATGAGATTATAAAAGTTTAGCTCTGAAATAACTGTGGGTAAGTAAATCGTGTGTTGAACTAAAGCCAGACTGACTCTGTAATGAAGGCACTGAGACAAAATGCACTGAAACAAATTAATAGTCCATTTAACAAAAGACAAACTCTGCCAGCTAATAGAGCCTTAAAAGCATATTAGCATTACTCTGCCATCTCGTAAGAGTTTTAGCAGAACACAGTGACAAACCCAGGGAAACACACACCAGCCATGTGTGTTTCTTATATATGTGTGACATTTGTTTCACATATCCCATTAGTAACGTAAGAGACGTTGGGCCAAATCCTGAATAGATCCATTCTTTGTTTCTCTCTTTTTTCTTTTTACATTGTCACTAAAACTCATTCTTCTCATTTAAAAGCTACTGTATCTCTCTTGTCTCAATTAATCTTTCTCACTCTCTGTTTGCCCTTCCGCTTTTCCTCTCCTTGCATCCCTGCATCCATCTTGTTGCTGCCCTCCCCTTTCCCTCAGGCCCAGCCACCACTCTAGTATTCCCAAAGTCATCTGCAATCAGACATCTTCAATGGATTAATTACACTGTCCTCACACAGCTTGATTGAGCATCTAACATCCCCACCCCACCTCCACAAACCCCAATGCTCCCTCCTCACCTCCTCAGCTCCACCCTTCTATATGGCCCGTTTCTTCACTCTTTAGCCTTCATTTCTTCCTTCTCTCTCTCCTCTTTTCCTTTATTTTCCACTTGCTCCTGACTCCACCCCATGCTACCCTCCTATTTTCTAAAATGACCAGAGATCCCCGACTTCTTTGGACTCACCCCAGCTATGGAGCCTCACTAATTGGACATCGATTGCCAGGGTCCTCTCCATGATCTCTCCTGAATATCACACTAATTGAAGTATTAACTTAGGAGCAGCTTGGACCTGTAAAAAGGACACAATAGAGAGAGAAAGAAAGATTCAATGCTTAAGCTTGAAGAAATACAATAACACACAAACAGGAGTGCACAACCACTCATGTATGTAAAATGTATAACACGTGTGGATCAGAGCTCCATTAAGACATACTGCCACATACCAGGACCAGAGGTGGGCAGATAGCCAGAAACTGTACTAAAGTAAAAGTATTATTACCTTATGATAATAGTAACTCAAAGATAAGTAAGAGTAGTCACCAAAATAATTACTTGAGTGAGAGTAAGAAAGTATATTAAAAAGATTAATTGAATCGTGATCAAGTTTATTCTTTTGAATAATCAACAAGCTATAAAGTGCCCGTCTGAGCAAAAAAAAAAAAAAAAAAAAAAAAAAATAGCCTTATGTAGCTTCTAATACAATCAAATCATATAAAGTAACAGTAGCCAGTAATAAAACAAATATTTACCACATAACAAATCATGACAATTCTGGCCCAAGACAGTTAGCTAGGTTAGCTTCATGAATNATTTACCACATAACAAATCATGACAATTCTGGCCCAAGACAGTTAGCTAGGTTAGCTTCATGAATTCACACAGAATAGAACAGGAAAACTTGAGCTAGCATTAGCAGTAGCAACTAGTTAAGTAGCTAACGCTGCAGCTTACCGCCACGTTTCCTCAAGTTCCATGTCGAGTTCTTAGAAGTTGAAATGTCTACATTTTTAGCTAGACAAAGACGGCAACGCATTATGGAACTATGTAGCTGCTGGTTTTCAGCAGACTTTTTTTTTNCATATGGCTATGGCCAGATGAAAATGATGCCGGGAACGAATAACGAATAACTCCGTAATTGTTCGCTGTTTCTCCACGCCACCCTTGCTCTTTTAAGAATCCATTTTTCTCTAAGCGCCAAGAAAATTAAGAAAGAAAAAATTTGTGTTTGCTTAGTTTAAATTCATTTTAATTCATATTATATTGTGCAGTGCAAGGCACCGGCCGGCCCACCCATCAAGCTGTGTCGACCCATCGTTGTCATGGAGATGAGGGGACGCTAAATGTGATTGGACCAAAGCTCTCTCACACACAAGTGGAGCAGTCGCTTTCACTTTCTCCGCTGCAGTGAGAAAGCAGAGCATTTTGTTTCGTTGTGTCAGAGCGATGTCTCGCAATTAATAAAAAGTAACGCGGAGATTGCGACCAAATGTAACGGAGTAAAAGTATATGTTTTTCTTCATAAATATACTCTAGTATGAGTTCCAAATATCCTGCAATAAAACTACTGTAGTCAGTAAAATACAATTATGGGCAAAAAGTTACTTCAGTAAATGTAACGGAGTAAATGGAACGCGTTACCACCCACCTCTGACCAGGGCTCATGATTGTATCTTTATTATCTGATTTGGAGTAACTTTCATCAGTAGAACTCACATTAATTTTGTCCACTTTTGCAAAACATCTAAATAACTACAAGGGCACTCTTTAGAGCTCATACATCGACAGCCGCCCCCNCACACACACACACACACACACACACACAATTTTTATTGATCCCATACTTCAGTGGAGAAATGCAAAGGACCAGGGTACACGGGATTCAAACCCATGACTTTCTTCCTGTGAGGCGAGAACTAATTGCACTTATCATAGGAAAAATATGCCTGTTTTCTTTAGTTGAGATTGGTGTATTACTTTTGAAGATGACAAAAATATTTTAAAAATGCCCAATGTTAAGGAATATCCCTAAATCCAAACTGGCACCAAAATTTAATGGGTACTTCCTTGGACCATGCCCCGCCTTTCCACCAAGTTTCTTCAAAATCAGTTCAGAACAAACAAAACAACCAACCAGTAGGTGAAAACATAACCTCCTTGGTGAAGGTAATGAGCAGAGGGACTTGCAGAGTTCATTGTACTTCGGAACTGGAAGGCTTTTAGCTTTTCCCAGTCGGAGGTTGGAAATTCCCAGTTCTGAGTTTAAGTCAAATGCTGCATTATTTTTCTTTGCTTATTTTTTTTAGTTCACACACACACAAACACATAGACACAGACACACACAAAACACAGCCTCTTTTTTTACATCCTCCTCCAACAGACATCCACTTCACATCAATCATGCATCCAGGACCATAACCCCAAAAGCAGAGTGCTGCTTTGAGTCATTCTAAAATCATGATGGATGACAACTTCCCAAAGCAATCCCTCTGTGTGCCAGGATCATTTAACCAAAGGCATCAGCCCACTCTAGCCAATACCATCCTCTCTTTCCCTGACCTGAGTGCGTCGGACCAAGCTTTCAAACCCCCTGACACAGTTTTAAAAAATCCTCCAGAGAAGATATATGAAGGCTGCCACAAATGAATGCCACAAGTTTCCTATTATGAATCTGTATTGTTTTGCCTCCATTAATGAGCAGTAAAGACTGGATTGTAGGGAGGTTAAGCTGACCCCAGGCTCCCGCTTTGAGCAGGCTTACCCTGGAGTGTGAGATGACAAAACATTTAGCCCGATCTCACTTGCAGCTCACTGACAGGCTGAAACAAAAGAACGGCCTCCAAGGAATTTAAAATCATTGAATGAATTTCAATTAATTTCACAGGACGGAGTTGAATTGATTAGAATATAAAACAATCTTTCTTGAAAGCAAAAGGGAATTGATGTCCAAGGCCTTCAAATAGCAAGAGAAGGAGGACAGAAAAAGACAATATGAAAGAAGGGTGTGTGTGTGTGTGTGTGTGTGTGTGTGTGTGTGTGTGCTTTCACATCTTACAGATCTTACGGTGTATGTACGAACTGTATGTACTCAGGTGAATGTGTTTGTGCATGTGTGTGTGTGAGAGAGAGAGAGAGAGAGAGAGAGAGAGAGCTCAGTAGTTGTGTTGCACGCTTGGCTGGCAGGGTGTGTGTAAAGTAATTAACATGATAGCCACCCTCTCAGCCTGATAGCCTGTTCCCTGCAGCGAGGTCGTCCAACAGACACCTGAGCTGCGCCTCGGACACAACCCTGGAACACACCTTTAATGCATGCACGCATGCACACACACAGATATGTTCAGCCCACATATGCCTAGTAACAACAAATACTGGTAACATACACCGATCAGCAGAAATGACACAATACATGAATACCTGTCAGCAGCAGCACGTGTGACATCTGAGAAACAGTTTTATATATATACATACATACATACATACATACAAAGTAAATAAGTATAAATTTAAAAAAATAAAAAATAAAATAAATATAAATAAGTATATATATATATCTCAAAGTAAATAAGTATATATAAATAAATAAAATAAATATAAATATATATGTATATATACACACACACATAGTTAAAAAGAAAAACAGAGTGAAATCACATTTTCTAGCAGCGAACACAATGCTAACAATGTCATTTTCTTCTTCTCTGCAGAAATCTGTTGTTTCCCCCTTCTTCATGACCCTGAGACCTTCACTCTGGTCCTCTAATCCTAAAACTGTGGCCGGGCCCAGACCCCTCAAACACCCCTTCACCCCTATACAGCCCTCATTTGCTAAGGGATTAGAGTGGGGGCACTGGGGTCACAGTAAGACCATAACAAGAGACCCCTAAAAAAAAGAAGAAATGCACACACAACAGGGACCACTGAGGCAGGAGCACACACCCAAACACAAACACACACGCACACACACACGCACACATTAGCATTATGTGAACTCTGAACACAGGACACTCTTTAAAACACACAATCTGAGGAGCGTAACAACATTATGTATTCACATAGGTGTGCAGGCAGGACCTTCATCCCCAGACACGTACTTAAACAGAGACACAAATTTGCATGTGCATGGGCAAACTACATAAATTGACCTTAACTCTCTAAGTCACAAAAAATACTAACACATATTTGTACGACTTTAACAAACCAGGGTCAAACAACAACTTCAGAAGGAGAGGGCATGGGCTGATAAATCTTTGCAGCTCTAAGATGGCAGAAAGCACACCGTGGAAAGAAATCTAAGTGAGAGAGCAAGACAGCAGGGAGAGTTAGCAAGAGGAGAAAAGTGATTGTCAGTGAGAGAAGAAACATCACTCTGAAAACTTCTAAAGAAGGCCCTGCCCTGGGTTTTAAACGCTCTCCTCCCTCTATCACTCCCTCTCTCTCTCTTCCCACTTTCCTCTCATCCCTTTCATGAATTAAAAGCACGGCCGGTCTGTGGGGAGAAGCATAGTTAATTCTGATCAGATCTCCTCCTCCCCCCTCTCTCCTCCCTCCCCCCAATCTCCTTCTCTCCTCCCTGGGCGACGGTTGCCGTGCAGTCTGACAGACGGAGATGGGATCTGACAGTAAACAGGCATGCGGATGCCCGGCGCGTGATTGACACGTAGGCAGGTCGGCGGGGGCCCGCCCCCCTCCTAATCCTGCCCTGTCAGCTCTAATTGGGGAGGTGGGGCTCTGTGTCACCAAGGTGACTGATTGACAGGACCCCAGCTTTGCATAGATATGAGGGAAAGGTGGGGAGGTTCACGCATGGCATAACACTGTTAACACTACTATACTGTTAATAGAGATGTGTGTGTGCGCATGTGTGTGTATGCATGTTCGCACATGTAGGTTAGCATGATTATTAACATGACTGACACACAAACCCAATACAATAACAATGAACGTAGTCTACATGCATACACGATGTTTGAATGCAAAGTACACACACACACACACACACATACACAGAGTCTGCTGTCTTACCATGATGAAGTGCAGAGTGTGTAAACGCTACAGGTGCAGAGACGCTAAGAGATGCATTTCAGAGGACTCTGCCATGTAGAGGCCAGTGAACGATGGAGTGGGGTGAGACAGATCTCTGACCTGCAGACACTAAAATGCACATGATATACAATGGTGCTAAATGAAAAGTGTGTGTTGAGTGCATATTTGTGTGTATGTGTGTTGGGAATGTTACCTGTTGGACTCAATGTACAATGCAGCGTGTCAATTTTCATTGTTTTGCAAGTACTCCAAGGCTTTTTGTATTGCTATGCATAGCTGCAATATACAACATAGCTGTAATCTTTGTGTATAAATTTAGCAATAGTGTGTATGTGTGTGTGTGTGTGTGTCTGTATGGGCATGTGCGTAAGTGTGCATGTTTGATTGACAGCTGCCACTGACCTGTGCCAGTCAGAGTGCCATGCTGCGGGGCGGTGGGGTCGATCGCTACGGAGACGACCTTCGCCCTCATCTGCATCCTGCCTTCATTAGCAGAGCCAGGCAAGGAGAATAACAACCCAATAAATTAATAAAGAGAAAGAGGGAGAGAGGAGNGCGAACAAGAGGAGAGCAAGGGTAAAATGGGGAGAGAGGAAGAGAGAAGGAAGGAAAGGGAGAGAGAGATGAGTGGAGGAAAGGGCGGTGAAGGAAAGATATGAGAAGAAAGAAGAATAGAGGGCAGTGAGAGAGAAAATGGAGGGAAAAAATTCAGAAAGAGTGTGTGTGCGAAGGTTGGAGGTGTGCAGTTGGGGGACAGGTTGCAGGAGAGCTCAGGTAGAAGAATCAATCTGTATGATGTGACAACATGTCAAGCAACAACTCAACTAAAGTTATAAATTTACCCGAGAATAGGATTTGCCAAAAACATCTCAGGGGTGATTTAGAAATGTGGCCTGGAGCCCATTTTAAACAGTATGGATACATTACCATCTGTACTGCCTCATCAACGCCAGTACAGACAGAGACCATCTCGCTGGTCCACAGAGCCACATTTTCATAAGGACCAAATGTTCCTGATTCGTGCCTCCCATTCACGATGCTGATAAACTCTGAAAGTCATTTTGCAGCTATCAGATTTAATCATTTCGTATTGTACTAAATGCGTAACCCTGCTGGTTTTGTTCTGAAGCGCACAGACAGGAAAATACCTCTTGAATACCTCAACACTTGCAGTAAAAAACACACAGCAGAGTCCAGAGAAGCTTGCTGTGTAAATAAATTATGAACAAATATGTTAGGCGGGATAGACTGTTGGTGGGAGCTTTCCCTGGAGGACTGTAGTAATGATGCTTTCTCATCTTCCAGCAGAGTTGTATAACATACACCACCTTCCTCGACTCCATCTTCATCAGCATGATAGATAGAAACATGGCCGATCCTAATGGCAGGAGATCTGTCCTTTATATTAAACCATTTCCAAGACGGTTTGTTTACTGCATAATGTAGACAGGGAGCGCAAAGAGATATGGAACATCTGACTGAGACTTGTGTTTCATAAAAATTCTCAGCATAGCTCCGTTTGAACCAAACTGAGAGATTTTCACTGAGCCGGCTGCAGCCAAGTCAAACTGAATTGGAGGAGCAACAACAGCAGCACTCTCAGGAGAAACATGCAGCCTTCTATAACTAATATCACACTCATAAACAATAACCCCTCTGTTGAAAAGTCGCAGGTAAAGCGCCTGGACCGATTTTCTCGAACTGAGAAGAGGAGGTTTGTCGAGGGTCGGGGAGTGTGAGCGCCAAGGAGTGGGGCATGCTGTGTTGGGGAGGAAATTCTCAGGGCGATCAATGTGGAGGATTAGGGCTGGCTTTTGGGCTCAGAGGCCTGGATCTGAGCAGTATTCTCAGTGGGGCCCCTGGGAGAGTTGAGAGGAAAGCCTGAGGGGGGGAGAGAGGAAGGCCAGGGGAGAGAGGAGAGAGGAGAGAGGGCTAACCTGGAACTGTCATGAGGCTGAGAGCAGGTTGGCCAGGCTGGGAACAGATGAGCGTTCAGAGTCCCAGTTGATAGCAGGAATGACACTGAAACTGGCTGCCACCTACTCAGACATGTATCCATACCAGCCAGTCTGATTGGACTAATCTATGGAGCAAAGAGGAGGAAGAGGGAGGTTTATTCTGAAAAACACTAACAAATACAGACGAAGTTGCAATATTGTCTCCTTGAACTCCATCTTTCAATTTTCCTCAGGCCAAATCGGTAGTTGTCTTCTAACTTGATGAGTGCAATGCACAACAAAAGGCTCTGTCTGTCTGTCTGCCTCTGATGCTCATGATTGGTCAGCCCGTCCGCCAGCTCGCCGCTCTCCCCTGGGTCCAGACGGTTGGATCCATGATTCATTTTGCAGTGAGGAAAAAAGGAGAGAGCGCATATGAGAGAAGAAACAGCCAAGACCACTGGGAAATTATATGGTGGAGCGGCGTGGTAGATCTGGAATTAAACGGCATAATTAATCAAGCAAAAAAACAAGCACGTTGCTCATACATTTGTTATTTGCATTTTTTCCACTTCAGGAGATGTAATCAGCAGATATATGTTTGGGCCCTGAATTCATGTCAGGGGGACCTGGAGGCCAATCACCCATTTCAACCACTGACCCTAAAAGCGTAAAGTGGGATCACGTCTGCTCAGCATTTTATTTTTCTCTCACTATCATTCCCACACTGTCCTCTGCCTTGAAAGTCAGCTCCACAACAAGCAGATCAAATCCCACAGAATCGTGTTCTTGTCTTTGTGTTCTTTAAATAAGGATGTGTGCAAAATTGGGTTCACATCTCCGGCTTCTCTGTGGGCTTGTTTTGCATTATGCATTGTGGGCGTTTTACCCAATGAAGAACCGCTTTTTGGCAAATTCAATGGAAATATCACAGTGAAATGACCACATAGCAAAACGTTGAAGTAAATTACTTCAGATTTTAAGTACTCCTCTGTGAGGGATTCCCATTATTTGGTATTATGACCTTAAAGCACAAAAAAAAAAAAAAAAAAAAAAAAAAAAAAAATCCCCAAAACAATCTGAGTGGAAAAATGTTGTCTTCTCTAATTTGGGGTATTTGCTGTATTGATACATTAACAGGTACCATATATTTGTTAATGCATCAACCAAAACGACAGGGACCATTAGTTGTACTTGAGTACATTTTACTACAAAGACTTTTGTGTAGGTACAGACTTTTTACAGAATTGTGAATGCAGGATTTATGGATAATGGAGGATTTTCCCTATGATGGAAGTAGTATTTTTAACTTGTATACCTGAATTTACTTTTTACTTAAGTAGAATTCTGAATGCAAGACTTTTACTTGTAATAGTTTTTTTTATTATTATTGTGATGGGAGTACTTCTTCCATATCTATAGAAACATTTGTTTTTGAGATCATTTAAAATAATATACCAACTCATTAGCATTAGAAGTAGTAGTAGCAGCCTGGTAGCTGTGGTGCTGTTAGTAATATTAATGAGTTTTTTTTTTCATTAGGATATCAAATATTACAGAGCATGTTTGCAGATCTTACAGTTTAGCCTCTGATCTTTAGTGCCTGCATGTAACTAACCCTCATTATCTCCATTACGCATAAATAAATCCGCCAAACGCTTTCAAACATATCACTTTTCAGCTGGTCAATACGGCTCGTTCCTGGAGCGCCGTCATCAATCGAGGTATCAATATGGAAATACCACAGTGACCCAGACATTAATCAATGGGCTCCTCGGGGAAGAGAGGGAGGGCGAGGGCCCCTAAAATCATCAATGAGACGGATCGGGCCGGAGTCAGACTCGGACAGTCCGTATTGATAAGAGCATTTCCACCTGTAGCGTTAGAGAGAGAGAGAGAGAGAGGCCGCATCTGAATTCAATAGCCGCTCCGCAGCTGTGCGCTCGGAGCCAGAAAGAGAGACAGAGAGATAGAAAGACAGAAAGACACGGCTGAGCGGAGCTACGTGCCTCGACTCATCATAAGAGCCTCGACTCATCATCAGAGCTGTTTCTCTCTCCATGTCCCCTTCCGCCTCTCATTCTCTCAAGTTTTTTTTTTTTTTCTCTGCACACTAAAAAGGCGCATCACGTCTCTAATACCACAGCAGCGAGCACCAATGACTTCAAATTAAGTTCTTTGTCTTTTATTCCTGCGCGAAATCTCAGGAGTTTACTCAAACCTGGTTCCTGCTTCCAACTTCAAACTGTGAAGTCTGACTTCAGTGAGAAGTTTTCACTGATCCGGTTCATATCCAATCCAGAAGGATTAAGCTTCGTTTCGCTGCTTGACATCCAAATCTTGAACTAATGAATGATTAAACCCAGGATCTGTTTGCCTACACATGCAGCGAGGCTGTTTGTGGGTAGCGTGAGACAAGTGGGCCTCCTAGTGGTGCGTTTGCGTACACGCAAGACCAAGTCGTAAAATTGCAAAGGAGAAATAAATGTATCTAAGTGAACAAAAAAAAAAGGAGAAAGTGAAATTAGGTNAAATTGCAAAGGAGAAATAAATGTATCTAAGTGAACAAAAAAAAAAGGAGAAAGTGAAATTAGGTGAAGGTTTTGATGATGCACCACTTTGCAAACTGAGTCATTTCCCTCTGGATCAACTTTCTCTTGTGCTTTTCCTTCGTCCCATCATGGCCAATGAAGCAATGTTGACAATTCCCATATTTGACTTCTAATCAAATCCCACAGCACTCTCCCTCATGACACTTATTAAAGGTTAGAGTTCAAGGGTCATGAGTCCTGTGTGCACACGGACCTGCCCTTTTCATTCCCAATCAGCCGCTCTTTTTTCCCGATGCCAGAATGGAGAGATGCACCACAAAGGTCATGGACATGGATTTCCTTTGGTTTGACTCAATGAAAAGGTCAGATGAGGGCACCATGAAATGGCAGTGAGGCCTTCACGTCGTCCTCACAGGGACCAGAGCCCTTACATCACCCTGAAATGGCACTGGCTGAGCCCTTCTCAGACCACCATGAGAGACCAGTGGGCCACCATGACCTCCCCTGGTCCCCCTGTGGCTGTACAGTCCCACACTAATATGCAGATAAACTGTGGTACAAAGAGAAATGATCATCATGGATGGTGGTGTAAAGTAACAAAATAAAAATATCTATATTTTTTGGAAAGCATCTGTACTTTACTTGAGAATTCTATTTTTATACATTTTTACTTTTACTCTGCTATATACTTTTACTCTGTTACTTTCTTTCAGTTCATTACACGCTACAAAATAAATAATACTAATAATGATAATACATTTTATTTATGGGCATCTTTCGGGACATTCAAGGTGACCTTACTATAAAGCCACTGCTGCCTTTTATCTATTTATCTATTTATTTTATCTATTTATTACAAAGCAACTACTGCACCTTAGTTCCCTTATTGTTGGTTGTTGTATCTTGTTTTGTTTTTTTTTAATCTTATTTTTATCTAGTTTTATCTGACTTTTTATCCTGTTCATTGCTACTGGTCTGAGAGTCACAAAACTTAATGTTGTTGTATGCCTACAACAATAAAGTGTCTTATGTCTTATTTACGGTCTGAACCATTAAGAGATACTTTGATTTACCATCTTCTAAGAACTATTCATATTTCTTGTTTCACTTACAATTACATGAAAACCTGTGCCAATGGCCTCTCGACGCCCCCTTGTGCAGTGAGGTTACCAATTAGTTAAAATTAATTGATTTGCCAAATTCAGGCAGCGTGACAACAACAAGAATCCATCCAACTTTTGCAGACAAACATGAGGCAACAAAAGGTTTGAGCTGCTCCATCTCAGGCAACATTTTATAACACCAGGATCTATATAGAACTTTTACAAGACATCTTTTATTCCCATTGTAGTCAATTATTTTAACAAGTAAACAGTACTGTAGGTGCTTATGTGTTGTGTTTAAGTGGTTTTTATGTGTGTTAAGTGAGACTAAAGAACATCTTTAGCTCTGGTTGAATAAATTTGTTCTCTATGTCCAGACAAAACATTTCAGTGTCATTTACTGTAATAAACACTGGAGTGCAGCAGTGAGCAATACCAGCAGTGAACAGTGTGTGTGTGTGTGTGTGTGTGTGTGTGTGTGTGCCAATATCATGGACAGCACCTGGAAAAAGAGAGATGGAGAGTTCATGATTTGGGTTTTTAGAGGCTAAACATCCAAAATGATTAGGTGAGTTACGTCAGCTGATGTTCAGACACAGATGAACCGGCTCAGAAGCAACCAGGACAAATTGTGATCACACATTTTAAATATTTTCATCTTATATATTATAGTATTATTTTCATTTTCATCAAACATCTTTGCCAATTACAATGACCCTGCATTATTTTTTGGTCAATTTTAAATCAAATGCCCAGCTGTTCCATTTGATTCCCACTACTCTATGCAGACTTTAACCTGCACACCCACAGACATGATCATGACACTAATGCTGATTACTGAAACTACTGAAACTCTAAAATCGACGGTCTCAGAGAAGTTAGCACACACTGAATTAACTGCTTTATCAGTGACATGATGAAAAATGACATCAGAGTTTTGTACACAGAACATTACATTACATTTGAAGACACACTGATTTGCTTTGTTGTGGAATTAAATCTGCCAGGTTGTTAATTTTCTGTCCCCCTTGAAACTGCAGAGGGAGTAAGACTTCTACTCCAATTAATTCCAGACTGGAATTTAGACCATAATTCCAAACTTTCCTGGGACATTTGGGTTGCAGATTTACTCCATGTGTCAGCAGGTAACAAAGAGACAAGAAGCAGGAGTTTTACAAGATTTGATTTATTAACTATGATACAGATCACATAAGGCCTTGCTGTATACACCATTCCCATTGAGACAAATTACCATACTCAGCAAATAACAGGTTTTTGTTTTTTTTTTTGTTTTGTTTCGTTTTGTTTTTTTGTTTTTTTTTTTGTTTGCCGTATCTTTTTAGTTTACAGTACTTCATTTATTTTTTTAACTATTTTCTTTTTCCCATTATTTCTTAATCATTTTGTTTTTTAGCATCTCTTAAATAGTGAGAGTGGTGGAGCCCTCTTCCTTTCTTGGGAAGAAATCATGCATTATACTGGGCTGGTCTCACAAAGAAATTGTTAAAAAAAAAAAAAGTTTGTATTTTTTTAAATTCATAAAACAAAACATAAAAAGAAACCTTTTTTTTCTATCACCATTGACTAAAGGGCAAAGTGTTAGACCCCCTAACATACAAATAAACAACATTTTGAATATAGTTTGCTTGTTTCTCATTTTAACTTAACAGACATCTGTCACCATTGTTGCAAAAAAAAAAAAAAAAAAAAAAAAGAGGAAAGCAATGCAGTCATATGTTATCAATGAATCAAAGTCACATTTTAATACAATTGTTCTTCCAAACTGTCACTTTGTTTCTCATCTCTCCCTCTAAGCCTTTTTGCAGAGTCTTTGGCTGCCTCACAGTCAGTTCAGTATTAACACGTTGAAACACGTTGATATACACGGGGAACGCAACTGGCCGGCGTTCACACACAAGTACCAGTGGTCGCCCTTTCCTCCCTCCCTCCGTCTCCCAAATAATGATTCCATTCACCCATCCGTTTGTCTGTCTCCCTCTCACTCTCCCCCTTGCTTTCTCCTGCACTTTCACCAAGTGTGTGTGTGTGTGTGTGTGTGTGTGTGTAATGTGGAAGAGCTAACAGGGTTACACAGTGGGGTAATGACCGTGAGGAGAAGTGCATTCCTCGCCTTCATGTTTGTTTGGATCATGCTGGTGTCTGGCTTTGGGCCAAGCACAGCTTCCTAGCATGTTAGCTCAATCCCACTCATCCAAACACACACTCTCATTTCTAAATCACACACACATACACACACAAGGTAAATAGGTAGTGTAAACTGATAAAAGGTCCTTAAAAGTCTGGGCTAAGACTTCTGTGATTGGTTAAAAGGTTTTTTATTTTGGCCAGGCAGGACGGTCTGGGGAGACGTGCGGAGATGCAATTCAGTGTAAAATCAAACAGAATAAGTGGCCTTGGTGAGCATCTGCTGAACATTAACACGCGTAAATTCACAAGCACACATGCTTTCTCCAGCACACGCAAACACAGGGATGCATATGCACGCACAAATGCACACTTAAAAAGCTGATGCGATCGGGGCTCAGCAACTCTACTCAAGCCCCATCTAACTGGTTTCTACGGTAACAGCAGGCTGGGCTGAAGAATTCTGTGATGCTCAATTCCAGTCATGCAGATAGATGAATGGACTGTCTGTTCAGTCTGCCGTCTCTCCCAGAACTGACTGTCTCTTTTGGACAGGGAATGACTGGGATGTGATGGCATAACAGTGACACTTGAGGGTTTTGTTTAGTGGTTACTCTCTTACCCATTACATTTTCAGTCCACCAGTTTTAGGTGCGCTGAGGTCTGGCGAGGTTGTTAGAATGAATTCTCATGATAAAAAAACCAAAGCTTGAGCACTGCTTCCACCTCTTACGTTTGAGACTGTAAAGCTACATTTTGCCTTCATCTAAGTCTGCATTTCCTCCACTCAAATCTGGCATCTGGAGTGGGAGTGTCTGCACTCCTTTAAAAGGGCAGAGTGCTTTGGTATCTTCAAAAAGAAATTAGGAAGTGATGTCATTCACTCATGTCTATGTAACTGCAATATGCTTTCTGGCTAGAAGGCGGCAATAATCTGTATATTCACATGATGATCTCAACTGATTTTCACCTCCTTCACCAAATTTAAAACTATTTACTGTTCATTTACACCCTACAGATCGTGGGCACTACAGTTAATTTTTCTTTCGCATACAGTGAAAATAAATCTTGTTAATTGCACCTGTAAAATAATCTGATGCTACAAAACCACAGCAGGAAAATGGTGCTACGCCCATGCAGCAGTGGAAGTGAGGTCATGGCTGCACTACCCACGTCTTCCTCTAGATGTCAGTGGTGTGCTCCCAAAGAGAGAATAGGGTGGACTGACAATAAAGTGAACTGTGACTGTCATTCTCCTGGCAGCTCCAATTTACAATGTGCCTTAAAAAAGTGCTCAGAAAAGTGCTTTTGAACAAGGTCCTCATATGAAACCTGCAGCACAGACTCGCTTAGAAAACCACCACAGTCTGAAAGAAGCAACATGACAGGTGAAGGTCCAAAACCGAGATTATTCCCGCTATCTTCCTCAAACAGGAAAATTCGGATAAAACAAAAACGTGTACACAGACAAATGTCACACACAGATGCATACACACCAAGGACATTAAGTGACTGACAAGACCAGATTCTCTCTTTCCCAAGATGTCTTAAAAATGAGGAATGGAGGCATAAGAGGATGACAGAATTTAAAAAAAAAAAAAGTCACAGAGGGTCAGTGGATCTGTACGGAAAACAGAAAGCAAACATGTAGATCAATTAAAAAAGCAGAGCTATCTTCTGGAGCTGCATGGAAGGCTGAAGTTCAAACGGAGAGAGAGAGAGAGAGAGAGAGAGAGAGAGAAACAGCAGAATGGGAGGAGAGGTCCCAGAATGCCACAGATGTGGCAATACCCATAATCCTTTGCTCCAATCTGCTCCCCAGCAGATCCAGTTGGTTGAGATTTTTTCTGTGCTTGGAATACCATCTCAACTGAAACTGAATTCACCTTTGCATGTGCCGGTGTGTGTGAGTGTGTTATTCCACTGTGTGTGTGTGAGGAGTTGATAGATAAGAATATGTAACGTGTGACTTGTAAAGGACAAAACAGTCCTGTTAGGTGAGCGGTGGTGCGTGTTTGTTGTTTTTCTGTACAGTGGTGAAACAAGCAAACATTCAGGACTCTGTCTCCTGATACGTGCAGTGGCTGAGTTTGCAAAGTCATGTTCCGGCCACCAAAACTCCCACCACAGTCAGAGGCTGACGGACACTGGCCATAGTGTGTTTGTGTTGGATTCATATTTCCTCTGCATAATACTTGAGCATAAGACCACTCCCTGTGTCAGTTTAACAGTTACTAGCAACATTTTTCTGCCCCCTGCTTCATCTGTGTGTGTAGATTCTTCATAAGGCGAGGAGGGCGGGTTCAGATGTGGTGAGAATGAGAGAGAGAAAGGGATAAAGTGGCAAGGAGGAAGAACGATCACCAAGCAGCTCACAGGCTCTTCAGTACTACCACTCTTCCGCCTTGAGTGTGTCCGTTTTTCTAAAAGCAAAGAAGGCTCACGCCTCTTCCTCCCGGTACATACTGCATTTCACTCAGCTTCTCCTAACTTCTCTTCCTACATCCTGTTCTTGTTTCCAACTTCCCAAACTTCAAAATCTCTTAACCTGAACTTTAAATCTCCCTGATCCTCATTCTCTGTCTTGTTCCTTTTTTTTTTTCTCTCTTTCCCTTGATCCCTGGTTCACAGCGTGTGTTGTTCTGTGGCAGGGTGATGGGGGTGCAGGGAGGGGGGCAGTAGAGCTGGGATTGGAGATTGGGGAGTAGCAGGTGGAGAGTGGGGTGGGGACTGATGTTGGTGGTGGTGGTGGTGATGGATAGGAGGGCCATAGTGTGGAATGACAGGTGGGGTGGCAGGGAGGACGTAGGGAGTTGGAGATGGAGTCGGCGAGGACGAGTAGCCCCCGGCCATGCAGGAGTAGGCAGAGGTTCCTCCCCCAGACATGAGAGTAGAGGTGGGGGAGCCGGGGAGGCCGTCAGCCAGCGGCTGATTGTAGAAGAAGTATGAACACTGGTGGATGAAGCTCTCGATGATTGTCTGGTAGGTTCGGGTGGCTGTGAGAGCATCCATGGTGGTGAAGTCTGGTCTCATCAGCGTGGGCCAGAAACAGATGGACAGGTTCTCGCTGGTCATCAGGTTCGTCCTGTTGTTCTGACTCACTCTGAAAGAGAAGATGAAGGCAGAGGCCAAGAAATGAAGTTTACTGCCCACAAACCTGAATTTTAACAGGAAGTTTAAACCAGAGATGATAAAAAGAAATGGTTTTCAAGGCTCTGTTCATGATAGGACCTTGATTGATAGAGGCAGAATTCTTGTGTGATATTTGTGTGATATGTACTAGGCGAGGCTGGGTGACAGGAAGTTACGTATAATGTGCTGTATTATGTACTATAATGTGTACTATAATGTACTATATCGTCAAACATAACTGTCTCATTTTGCTGTCTGCTTATCTCGTCTTCAGCGCAATTGGAGAGCAGTTCACTAATTTCAGAATCAGACCAGCCTTTTTGTTGTTCATAGAAGATGTGTGGTCTAGATGCACAATTTGAATCATCACTTCCTAGTGTAATGTGATTGTCCACACCCTATACACAAAACCGTCAAAACCATCTAACGGCATAGCATGATAATCTTGTGCGTGCCTTTGCTGGCAATGTGACTGCATTTATTCACACTTGAGCCATGAAGGATCAAATACAACATATTATAAATACATTATAAACCAATGCGATTCATATAATATTAAGTCAGATCATGACTCAACCTGAGTAAACCTCCACACTCTGTCAGCGAGCTTGTGCTGATGTCATGCACAGGTCAAATGACCAGACGACAGGCGGTGTCGTCAGCGAGCCGCCAGATCTCTGACCCATCACTCACTTGTTCAAATGGCTGATGACATATTTAAAGACTTCGTAATTCTCTTTGGGGAAGCGGCGCAGAATGTCCTTCATCGTCTGGAAGCGCTGCTCCCTATCATTGATCTCTAAATGGTGGCAGAGAGAGAAGAGAGTTTAGAGAAGAGAGGAAAGTGGCTTAAAAAGATTAAGGAAAGTGAAGAAAAGATGACAGGGAGAGCCTGGGCAGAGAGAGAGAGAGAGAGAGAGAGAGAGAGAGAGAGAGGATACTGAACAGCATAGAAAAAGCAATTAGATTCACCTCTGGAAAAATCTATGCAGGACACAGTGATTTCATCCTACAACGCTGTGAGTTTCACACATCCAAGTTATTGACAGAAACACACACAATATGTGACTCAAAAGGAAACCAAAATACTGTTCACTCAGAAAAATCCCACAAAGACCACACACATTCCATGAGAAACAAATACCACGCATACACCCATCGGTGTCTTATAGATTACAACAATAACAACACACACACACACAGGGTGTGTTAAGGCGGATGGCTGCGAAGAGTGAGTCAGAAAAGCTGACGTCACCACCAAATGCAGTACATTTCTGAGAGAGAGAGAGAGAGAGAGAGAGAGAGAGAGAGAGAGAGCAGCAAGCAGATGTCCAAGTTACAAACACAATTTACAATCAGAGAATTTGGGTCTGTATTCCCATGATGAAGTCAGTGTGGATCAGAAACAGATTGAGGAGGAAGGACGGACGCTGCAGCTTCATCATCATCATCATCATCCATCAAACTCAATATAACACAACTACTTCCTTCAGCTTATTTAAACGAATGTGCCAGTCGGCCAACATCCAGCATCTTCTTAATATTCCACTATTTACTGTATTTACGATGGAATGAAGCCTTTCAAAGTTGACATTCACTAATTCGTTTCCTCTTGACTTTGGCTGCAAGAGCTTCATCAGGTTTTTGTCACGGCTGAAGGGTCTTGCCGGGGCCATTTAAAAGAAAAAAAAAAAAAAAAACACACACACACACACACACACAAACACGTGCACATGTACTCACACATGCAGAGCTCAGTGAGTGGCAGCAGCCTGCGGGTAAAGTCTGTTGCTCGATGCTCCACTAAGCTATGCCTTAAATCTCCATGCCGACTGATTAAAGCACACAAAGAGGAAAACGGGAGGCCGCGGAGAGGCGAAGGAGCACCTCATTTATCTAACATGTAAATGTGTTCTCATTAATTCCTCCAGACTCTGCTATCCGTAGTGGTCCTGCCATCCCTCCATCACATGCAATCATCCCCTTACCCACCGCCCCCCCAAAATCTAAAAAAATCCTCTCCGCCATCCCCTTTCTCTTTCATTCCACAGCTNCCGCCCCCCCAAAATCTAAAAAAATCCTCTCCGCCATCCCCTTTCTCTTTCATTCCACAGCTCCAAACAAATCCATTTCTCCCCATGGATGGATTTGGACTGCAAGACTTTTGCTTGTTAAGTTAAAGAAAAGTTACAAGGAAGGGAAAAGGATTTCAGGCTAAATCCAGTACATCTCAGCTCTTATTGGAGAACTTCACCCCACTTCCCCTCATACCCTTGTCCCCTCTCACCAGAGCTCCGGGACTTACTAAAGGCCTCCACCAGCTCTCCCTGCATGCTGTAGGGCACCAGAGGCTCAGGCAGCTCTGAGAAGAAGGCCTTCATGGCTCCTGCTACTGTGTTGATGGTGAAGTCTTTCTCCACCAGGTCCAGGTTGTAATCTGATAAACAAATGGAGATTAACAGAAGACATCACAATCTGAATAAACTGTAAATCACATAAACACGTCACAATTTCACATGCATCCACCTCAGATCATGATTGTGCACTCCAGGAACAATAGTCCTGTTAACAAATACAACCTTTGTGAAGTTATTGTGTTCAATTTTGTTGAGAGTGTGTCACAGACGTGTTGATCTTTCTGTATGGTCATAAAGGTATTCCTGTTTTGTCCATCTGCTTTATACAGTATAAACACACACCTTCTTTTGACTTGTCAATTCAACACATAATACGAACAAATAATGAATATCATCGTTCGTGATGTTACATTGCAGCATTCTGTAAATACACTTAAAAGGAGAATGAATGCTTAGAGAGAGCAAGAGCCAAACGACTGGAGCACCACTCTCCCTCTCTGCAGTGTGAGGGAAAGAGTAAGTGTGTGAGAGACTTAATTAAAAAAGCCATTTTCTGATAACTTTTCACTTTACAAAGGTAGCATTAAGTAGGCAGACGAGAGGCAAGAAGAAAGTACTACAGATACGACTTCTCCGGCAGGTCTAGGAAAGCTCCATTTTGAGAGTTTGGAAAGTGCAGGACTTGTGATGCTGGTTTCTCCTGTAACGGTTATCTGAGACTTCGGGGAGTCGATGACGTGCATCTTCAGCATGGCTATGAGACACCTGTGATGTAGTTTTACCTGTAATTGTCTTGTTCCGTAGGTGTCAGGTTCAGAATTATCTGACACAGGACTTCAACTCTGATTACCTGAGCTGGATTCAACCAAGCGTGGACGTAGGCGTGCGCACGTTACACATGCACACACAGCATCAGCTCCACTATCTATGTCGCCAGCGAGCATGCTTCATTAACCAAACCAATCTGGAGGTAATTAACAGTCCAGACCAGACACACACAATGAGAGTACATGCACAGGAGCAGGTAGAAGACTGAGGAGGCAGCTCTAGGTCTAAGGAAAATGAAGGCCAATCCCCTCTGTACGATTTATGGCTCTAGATGTTCCTGATTAATTAAAAGGATCCAGGCTTATTACAGATAGAAACAATACACATGCATCTTCACAGCCTTTTACTTCACGCACAGCTCGCACAGCTATGGTGAAAATGTGTATGTGTACGTGAGTATTGTCGGTCTGTGAAGTAACGCACCTTGGTCAAATTGCCGCTGCATGCTCTCCATCTCTGCCTTGTTCCCGCTGACCCTGTAGATGCCCTCTGTGGTCAAGCCTGAGAGAGAGAGAGAGAGAGAGAGAGAGAGAGAGAGAGAGAAAGAGAAAGAAAGAGAAAGAGAAAGATATTATTAGACGTGTTATTCCCATTAATTTCATATGTGCGAAGTACTGACTGTAGCCAGTGAACCAGTGAATCACCTCCTGGCTGTGAGATGTCTTTGATATAATGAATATCATTATGCTTTGTATGGTCAACTCAAGTTTATTTGTACATACAATGATTCAAAGGGTTTTACAGGCCCACACATTAACGGTTCCTGACCTAGCCCAAGCTCTCTAAGATGAACCCTGCAAGGTTGCAAAACAGAGCTTTTGCAGGTCGCTTTAATGGCACCTCCCTGTGTCCCTTACCATCTAAACACACTATTAGTACTATTTATTAACCCCATAAAGCACTCCTACAGGACAACTAAGAGCCCACTGGTGCATTGAGACAAGCTGGGACCAACAAAGTGCTACATACATTAAAATGAGTTTGATTAACTATAGCGATGTGATGTGCTTTTCCTCTCTCAAACACATGGAGAAAATATAAAACTGAGTGAAAACAGCACACCAACAGAAATAAAAGAGACAAGGACACTTGGTGTGATGAAGTGCTCTGTTCTCTGTTGATTTGATTCATTAATATTTTTTCCAACTTTCTTTGTTGCTTTTTTCCTTGCCGCCATCCCATCACCACCTCACTCTCTCGATTTTCATACTTATGTGGCGGCTCAGGGAGACAAAGACTGATCCAGAGGGAGTGAGGAAGGTAGGGAGTGGCAGAAAGAGAGGGTGAGATAGAGAAAGCCGGGGAGGAAATGAAAGAGCTCTCAGTCCAGGCATAGAGCATCGATCTCCTCCTTCTTCCAATCAATTATCCACAAAAGCTTTTCTAGCCAGACACCGGGAAAACAGGGATGGGAGGAGAGAAACAGAGTGGGGAGTAGCACAGCAGTGGTGGAGGGAGAGAGATAGGGACAAAATAGGACAAACACCCAAGGATGAAAACGATAGTGAGGGGACACATAGGAGTGAGGGTCACACTGATGAAAGAGAGAGTGAGAAAAAATAAAGGGGCTAAGATAAGGGAGGATAAATGGAGAGGTAGGAAATGTGCTGGAAACAACAGAGCATATAAAAGATGGAGGATGAAAAGAACAGAGGAAGAGCCAAATGGAGTGGAAAAGGAGGGGAAGAAAGATGATTTCTAAAAGAGTTTTTACAGTGAGGGTTTGGAAAAGTGAGGTCATCCCTCCCAACATAAAAAAAAAAAAAAAGAATCCTCTTCCTCCAGGTAAAGCAAAACGCTAAAGCCCCTTTCACACGTTTACCAGAACAATGCAGGACTACCTGCAGGAATGTTCCTTGATTACCACTTTCACACTTGCATTCACAGGCAGGACAATAGCCGCAACAGCCGTGTTCTCACCTAAACCTGAAATTCCTGGCCAGGCAGAGGGTGCTACCATCCCGCCAAACCGATCAGCGGTGATAAGGCACCTATAAGCTACTTTGCCAACCACCAACATGTAGAGAATGAAGTAGAAGAAGAATAAGGCAGGACATGATGCATGAAATACGCTGTAACTGGTTGTAAACCACTGAATCTCTGACTGTTCCTTCTTTATTTCATCCTCTGCTCTAATGGACAAAAGCTCCTGATCTCCAAATCGCTCCAGTTTCCAATTAACATGTGGCAGCATTGGAAATCCAGCATGTTGCCAACAGGCTTAATTATTCGTGCTTCAGACTCATGATTTATAGTCACGAGTGAGTCGCAGGACAAATATGTGCTCAACGCACCCACTCACTCGTTCCTGAAATGTCCCGGCACCCTGTTCTCACACTAACCGGTCATGTTACTTGGTGCTTAGGAGGACAAATTGCAACAACAACTCATCCTACATTCTGCTTCACACGTGTTCTCACGTACCGCTGTCCCGTGTAATAGCAGGAACTTTTCCTGACTAGAATGCATGTGTGAAAAAGGCTTAACCTTCCTGGGGTCAAAGAAAATAGGAAGACTTCCTCTCACACACAAAAATCAGCCTAAGAACATACTATCACACAAACTCAGAGTGATAAGTACAGTTAGCAGCTGTGTCTTTAGCACCTACAGCATGTTTCTCTGACAACAGTCCAGCTGATCCTGCTTCAATCTAGATCCCGGTGTCTCTCTGGGTCTGGCAACCAGAGGCTGATTTCATGTTTCACCATGGAGACAGGCAGTCGCTGCCCTTTACGTCGCTATGGAGGCTTCTACAGCTAGTAGATATGCCCACAGATGCTAACATACATTTATTACCTTGGTAGCCATGAGCCTAACACACTGCGGCCACCACGCTGGGAGAAAGTTGGAAGCGGACAGAGACAACAGCATTCACTACAGATGGATTCTATATACTGTAGCTGTTTTTCAGAATGTATGAAAACAACATGAAATACCATCCACTGCTGTTTTTCTCAGGGGAGTGAACTATGTCAGAACAATGAGTCGAGAAGCAACAAATAAATGTGGGGAAAATAGTTTTGACTCAGTACATTGTCTATGTTGTGTATTAATGGCCTGGTAACCAGTGGCTACAATCCAAACTGGAGATCCAAGGTTTTTTCAGATTCATGAACCAAAGTATGTATGAAAGGATTATAACAGATAACAAAAAAGCAGAAGGCAAGAACACTAAGTTTGATTTAGGCTTAAAACAAATATGTGGAGTTAATTAGATTGTATTTTTTACCTCCAACAAGAAGCTTATGGCTTCACCAGCATCTGTCTACCTGTCTGTCTCTTCAGCCTGTTACCTCAAGAAGAAATGGAAAGATCTCGCTGAAATTTTAAAGACACATGGGGCTTTGGTGAAGGAAGAGTTGATTAGACTTTCAGGCAGATCTGGATCAATATCTGATTACAGGAATTTTTTTCACTTTAACATTACAAGCTAGGGCATTTTTTGCCCATTTCTCAAAAACAAAGACACTAATCTTAAAGGAAAAAATCAGGCATGTGTATTCTGTGATTGACTAGCAACAGGTGCAATTTAGCCCAGATCCACAAATTGATCCAGATGGAGTCGATAAGGCTAGAGACACACAACTACCACTAATGTGTAGCTAAGATGATGCTGATTCAGCAGTATAAAATGGTTTTGACATATGTTTATGCTGACATAAAACATTTAACAGTGGTATTGCAGACAACGTCTTCTGGATCTATAATCATAACTAGACGTTGTCTGCAATACCACTATTGAATGAGCTGGCATAATATATATATATATATATATATAGATATAGTTGTTTTTTTTT